>LSSN01000559.1:4943-21177 GCA_001970855.1 Smittium culicis | reverse complement strand
CCCAACCGGGCTTCATTGAAATTAGACAGTAAATTTTTTTCGTCAGAGCGGATCGGCATTGGTATGAACCGGCCGATCGTCGATGATCGGTGATTTCGCCACCGGCTGCAGCTCAGAAGTATGTGGTCGACCGTCTCAGGCACACACAAGTTGCAGCAGGGGCAAAAGCCCGGCTCCGGTTTTTAGAATAAATTTTTTTGCAGCATTTGTATCCATATTAAAATCTCCGCAAATAATATTTTTAGTAAATTTATTTTTAGCTCTAGTCATATAGTTAAAAATTTCATCTGACGCCTTTTTGCGTCTTGTGCTGTTGGACGGGAGGTGCACGTTCATTATATGTATGCTAATTTTTTTTTTATTTTGCGTTGTTCCGTTAATAATTCCTGTCATCCAAGTGGGCGATGACTTGTACTCACTAATAGTGAGGCCAGACTTGTTTCTTACCGCTAATAGTAGCCCCGTCCCGCCTTTAGTAAGAATGCGTGCTCTGATGGAGGGCTATACCCACCAGAATTGTTCATAGGGCTTAGATTTGGTGATATGAACTCTTTGAAATAATATTTTATAGATTCTTTGATCCTATTGGATCTACCATGAACAACTTTTCTTAGAGAGAGATATATAATTGTATAATTTAGATGTGTTATTTGTATGAGAGGGTATTAGAATAAAATTTACTAATAAAAATAGAAGTAATTGTTAAAAAGTAAAAATTTAGAGTCTGTATCTGAAGCTTGGATGTAAATCGTTGAGAGCTCTTTGTTCTTCTTCTGACATGTGGGAGACATCTACTGGGTTAGCATCACGTCTAGCGTTTTCAGCGGTGAAGAATGCTCTAAGTATTAATGAGAAGAGAACAATGATAATAAGTACAGCAATGTTGACAGAGTTACCAATGGTATATTTAGGAGCGTAGTTACTGACGAATATATAACCAGTTGTTGCACCAGCAATACCACCGAAAGACACAGTCATTGCTGAAGAAATCATACGTTTTGAAATACCGCCGGCGTTTACAGACATCCATGTGGCGATAACTGGGATATTTGGGAAAGTACCGAAGCCGGCAACGCATAAGAATACAAGTCTAAGTACAGAACTATTGAAGGTGAATCCAGTAACGGCAAAACCGATAACAGCAATTGAGGCGAAGAAAGAAGCGTTGAGCCATAGAGGGAATGCAGTCATTGTGTAACCAGTAAGTAGTTGACCAACAAAACCAGCAAGATTGGGCAATGAAGAAAGGATAGTGGCAGTACGACTCTTGTAACCCAAGTTTTTGATCAAAGGACTTGCAAAGACACCAATGGTGACACCAGATACATTAACGGCGTAAAACATGACGGCATACACCCACATCTTCCAATCTGAAAGCGATTTCAAAACATCAGCCATACCAACTTTAGATTTTATGGCAGAACCTTGATCTGCTCTAATTCTTCTAGTGATCAATTCTTTTTCTTCTGGAGTAAAGAATTTGGCAGTCTCTGGGTAATCGACGATCAAGAAAAATGCTAGAATACCGAAACCAATAGAAATGGCACCTTCGATCAAGAAAATAACAGCGTATGGGTCGACACCTTTGACTGGGACGCCAACAAGACCAGCAGCAATAGGACCTCCGAATACACCAGATAATGTACCTGCGGCAAAGAACATGGACATTCTAAAACCTACTTCAGCACGAGTGTACCAGTATGGCATATATGCGACAACTCCAGGAGTTAAACCAGATTCGGTAGCACCAAGAAGAGCTCTGCAGACTAGGAAGGTAGGAACGGATTTAGCGAAAGCCATGCATAAACAGACGACGGACCAGGTAGTAATAATTAAGGAGAACCAGATATGTGGTTTGAATTTTTTGAGGAGGATATTTGAAGGGGTTTCCATGATAATATAGAAAATAAAGAAGAATGAGGTTGCATTTCCTTTGTCAGCAATTGTGAAATTCAAGGAGGTTTCAAGGCCATTTGCGAAGGCGTTACCGATGTTAGCTCTGTCCATAACAGCGAAGAAGTAAATCAACCCCATAATAGGGATGATTCTGAGATCTACTTTTCTCAAGTAAGACTTGACAAGGGCTTGTTCATAGTCGCTAAGCACCTCGACTTCATTAATCTTTTGTAATTCTTTCTCGGAATTAATAGACATTTTTGTAATTAATTATTAGTTTAAAAATTTATCAAAATCTTTTGTTTTATTTTTCTTCCAGAATAGGGAAACTTGTCTCTTTAAATAGTTTTTGAAAATATACTATCACTTAAGTTTGAATATTCATCTATCAAAAATGGGACTTTATCGGTCTGTATTTTCGGGTATAAAAATGGCAAATATGGGAGAGCCTTATGAGGAGTGGGGCAATTTCTACTAAATTATTCCTTCGCTTCTAATTTTATACGGGTTTTAAGTTCTACTCTGAGATTCTATCAAATAGATTAAATGTATTAGCCAGTAAATTAGCCTAATTACTCTTAGCAAATAGCTTTCCAGGGAAAAAGTGTCCCTCTCATGCTAAGAATCGCTGATATAATCCTAAAACAACTATTTTGATACTACAGCCAAGTTAATTTGTATTGTAGAATTTGCGAACAGTCCACTTTTGCGCAAAACTTGAAACACTTTGGCCAGAACCAGATATTAATTGCTCCTATTGCTAATAGCTTATCAGCATTTATAACTCACTGCGCCAAAACCGTTGAAATGTTATGTAATTAGCCAAATCAAGCAAAAGTCGCTAATAAAAACGGCAGCTTATTAATAATGCATCAGCGCATATGACTATTTTCTACTTGATATTGTTGTGATGAGATTTCAGTCACTACAGTTACAGATTATCAGAGAAAATACGCCGCTTACATACAAGGGCCAAATACGAAAAGTTATTTATCATAGCGGGGTTTTTTATTCGCTGGTTTCAAAATACTCTTTAAACTTTCGTATATACCATTCCTGAAACACTTATTTCCCCTTAAAATACACTAAAGCGTTCCCAATAATATCCCGCCGCTATTCTGTCTTCTTAAAAAAATAAATTAAAATAAATCGTACGCGCTTTCAATTCATAAAACCTAATTCCAGTCCATTTTCTTTTTTTTTTTCTACGATTTTGTTTCTTATATTACCTTATACTCTTATTGGACACTATCTTGTTCTTTTCATTATAAACTCTAGCAAACATTAAACTTCCCCTTTTTTGAATTTCTATGCTATTATACCCATATAGCTCGCGTCAACATAAAACTGTACTCATTTTTGCATAAAGGTTCCTATTACAGCCACTGCCCTTAGATGATAGTGCGCCCATTTTTCAATATCGGTTCTATAATATGTTAGCTATCTTTACCATTTCAGGCGCACTAAACCCAGTTTTCTGAAAAAGTTAACTATACTCTTCGCTTAAATATAAAAAAATATTTATTCCGTGAGTAGATATTTTTTTTAATCAAAACTAAATCGTACGTCAAAATTCAACTTTAAATTGAATTCGCTTGATGCACTACCGGTTTCTATTTTGAAATACTTATTTCTCAAACAAAAAGCCGGAATCTAACTAATTCACGTTTGGAATCCTTGCGAATATTTTTAGCCCCACTTCTCGCTTTTTAAATTTTTTTATTTGTGAATATTAGAATCACCAGAATCGCAGTCTTCAATATCGCATTATATCTTTACATGATTGGTTAAATCCTTAAAATAATAATAAACAAACATTTATACTATAATTAGATTCTTCTTTCATCTTATAATAAACAATTTCAATTTATGCGAGAATCGTATGTTGCTACTTCTCATTTACATTGTTTGCTGCGATTAAACCCTTTACTGTTCAGCGCTCATTAAAATAGTCAATTTATTGATTGGTTTATGATTTATATGTATATTTATTATTTGCAGCTATTCAACAATAAACCAATGATTGAAATAGACACGTAATTAAAGTATTTTATTTGAACGCCCTTGGCTATATTTTGTAGGTCAAAAACACCCTATCTCTCGTGAAAGGGTTAATAATTTAGAAAATCTAAAAATCGTAAATGTAACTTCAGTGAAATATTAAACCATATTGGTATGATATCAAAGGTATGCTATTTCACACATACTCTTTCCTGGGCTGTATAATATCATTGATTCTAAAAATAAAGCCAACTGTATTAGATTAAATATAATATACTTACGAGTTTTGCAAAAATACTGGCTTTTTTTTGGATAGAGCAGATTATAACCAACTTACTTTTAAATAATAATAAATAAATATATTCATTTTTTTCAAATTATTCGAGATGAGAAAGGATCGAGTTGAAACCGAAAAAATCTCGATCCCTATAATCATTCCGATAATAGCTACGTTTACAAGAGAGACGAAAATAATAATAATTTATTCATATATCGGCATTTTTGCCTATACGTTTTTTTCAATTGACGTCGGCTTTTTTTTTTTGTAAAATCGATTTATTATTTTAAATTTATATTAGTCTTCACTTATGGATTTCGAAATATCATTATCTAATAAGGCAGCTCTGTTTGATAGTAATTTATTTTGAAACATAAAAAATTCAAGCAAAAATAAGGCATAGCAATATCCAAATACAGTTCTCTCCCGCCCAACACTCTTCCAAGATAACTAATATATTGATTCGCGACTGATTTATAAGTAAATATATTGTTTGCTGGTATTTTTTCAGCGTTCCAATAATTTTAAAGCTCTCGGAATTAAATTATTATATTGAACACAGTTGGCTATATTTGTATTTTTCAAAAGTATTCTACCGCCTGGTAATGGCGTAGAGGCTCCGAGCTTACAATGTATTCTTATACACTCTCATTTCCATTTAACTTTAACATTCCAAGTAAAAATGTTTTAATTTAAATGTTATCCTCAGGGTCCAATAGTTGAGAATTTTTTATACTTGATAATTCTCTGCTCAACAATGCCCGAAGTATTATTTGATTTTTTTTTTCACGAGAAATAAGTATTATTTGATATTTTTAATTAGGGCTCAAATGGAATTAGAATATTCGGCCATTAATCTATTAATAATAATACTAAGGCTGAAAAGCCTCAAGTCTTTGTGGGCGAAACTTAGATAAGGTAATATTTTCTAATTAGAAATCTCATTTGCTATTGCAAATTAGATAAAAACATTGACCTCAGTAGATATTCCATTTGATAGTAATTAATAATACAGCTTGAAAATTAAAGCTAAACTGTTTAATAGGAATCTTTTTATTGTAAAAGTTTCGCATCTCGAAAATAATCTCCAATACTATCAAACTTTCTTATCTGAAAAGTTTGATGTATTAGACCCGAGTAGTTAATTTTAGAAGCAAGTACTATTACTAGATCTAAATAATAATAGATTTTTTCAGCAAATAGCCTGAAGCTTTCACTAAAAATTGTATGGAACTTGCAATATTTATATAGTAAGGGGTAAATTAAATAAATTCCATTTTGATATAAATCCTAACAGCCCTTTACACTAAAGCAACTATACTTGGATTTCAAATTCATTATTACTAAAAAAAAAATAAATAAAGCACAATTTTAAAATATTCCATTGTTTAACTAGATGATAAATAATACAGCGCTATATTAGCCGATTAACTATCCACTTTTTGATATCTTTAATACCCTTCAGACAAGGCTGGCTTGTTTATAAATTACCTAAGTTAGCCAACCTAACTAATATTAGTTGAAATAATTTAGTTTCTTAGTTATATAGTGTATGGAATGAAATCCATCCAATAAAATGCAATTATGCTTCAATTAAACCAATTACATTTTTTTATTAATTCTAAGGCTGTTGATTTCAGAATGACTTGACTCCTTCACGAGCAGTAGACTATTTTTGAACTATAAAATACAACCAACTGAATTCATCAAAAACAGTTTAATTCCGATTCCTTAAAAAATATTGGTTATATTGAGAATAATAGCAAATAATAAATTTGCTTATAAATCGTAAACGAATCAATAATTTCATTTTTTCAAAGATTGTAGGACGGGAAAGGGTTAAGCAGTTCTTAAATTCACGATTCCATACCCCTGTCGTTTTTCCTAAATATAATACTGATAGAAAACTATTTCATGGCTAAAATTTCACTATTTACCAAGAAATTTAACTTGGATTAAACCTTCAGTCTATTAGCTTTTAAATGTGGGAGACGACTCGCCTAGTGAAATGACTATTTTATTTAAATCTTCAACATTGCATTAACATATTTGAATTCGCATTTAAAGTTTATATTAACCCTTTGAGAGGAGGTTGGATTTTTTTGGACTATTAAATGTCCAACCAAAAGACAATATGATAAATTAATAGATGCTAATAATAAATTGTTGGCTATTTTTTCCAATTCATCAAATTATTAATAATTTGAATAGACTAGTCCAATTATTATTTTTAAAAAAGCTATACTGCGTTATCGCCTGAAAGAGCAAAAAAAGAAAACTGAATTAAAGTCGCGATCTCAGCCAATAAAAAAGTAATCCAATATTAAATATATAAATAGCCGATAAAAAAAACAACATTTTTTTTTATCTAGAATCCAATTTGGTTTATTTCATAATATAACAGTTTTATGTACTTGGCCAATAGATTATAGAAATTAATTGCCTTAATTTCGATAAATACTGAAATGTTTTAAATGAAGTATTTTTTCTGAACTTATTTATAACTTGGGGCTTAAAGCATTTATTCTTTTATATAATCTCCTTAAAAGCATTTTTTGCTCATTTTTTAATCACTTCAATAGGAATTTCATTACTAAATATTTTTGACAAATTAGTCTACTATTCAACTAATTACCATAAACAATAACAAAAGCTATTACTATTTTCGGACAATAATTCAAAAGATATGAAATTTAATTCTGAATTTATTTTGACTGATTAAAAAAAGTAGTATAGATTTTCAAATTAAATAATACTACCAATTAACTTTTAGTGATCATTTTTATTATTCAAAAACAATAAAAGCGCATAGCTATTCCTAGATAAATCTTGCAAGTTTTACGCAAATTTTTCTTGGTTTTCAAGTACGCTAAAAAAAAAAAAATTCTGGTAAAATACATTAAAAAGGCTAATAAAATCTATTTTAAAAAAAATTATATGCAAATTGCTTGTAACAACTTCTACTATAATACTTAACTTTATGACTATATTTGTTGAAATGTCGCTTCTAATCTAAAATCTTGTACTGTGCTAATATTTTTATCCCAATTAATTTCATAGAATACAGTTAATCCAAAATACTCTCTCCACTAAATTGGTTTAATAGTCACCGGGCGGTAAATTGTGTTTGGTCTACAAAATACATCAAGCCAATTTCAGTAAAAAAAATTCAATCTCCAGACATGTAACTATTGGTTTATTGTAGAATAGCATCAAATTATAAATTTAATATAAATCATAACCGAGTCAACAAGTTTATTTTTTTAAGGGTGATGGACAGGAAACAGGTTAAATTCTGAAACTCTTCGGCCATAATGTATAGCTCTAATTTTGAAATAATTGAGCATAATATAGCATTGCATTTATAATTGCAATTATTAGGTATTTTGTTATTATTTTTTAATGGGATAAGGGTTATAAACTGCTAAGCATTTGTAAAAAATGTGAAAACATTTAGATTATAAATAACTAGTGTAATTTTTTTCACAATATTAATTAAAGCATCCTGCCCCCTTTAAATCCTGGATTTTTCGCGGTATTTTCAAACTGAATTTCTGACTAAATACTGAAACAAAAATAGCAATCCATTTTAAATTTCTCTAGATTGAATTATATTTGTGCTAATCGCCGAAGAAATGTCCACCAAAAAACTATTATTTGAAATTCAGCTTATTCTCTAAATTACCAATGATTACATTTTTTCTCTTTACCCCTTAAAAAATACTACTAATAATAAAAAAATTTAGAAATTAGATAATACTGGTTCATAAAAAATTGTGCTAATTTTATATAGTCGAAATACGCCTGACACTTTACTTGCTTATTTTTTCCAGGAAGCTATGGAATCTTATTGGGGCCTTGATTGAAGTAACTATCCCTATAAAAAAATAGTAATCTGCTTTTTTAAAACTAGTTTAGGCACAATAATAAACTTTTGTTATCATCGCAACATATATGTGACTCTAATTAGAATACTATACCCAATTTCAAACAATAAAGCTAAGCATATTTAAATAATCTATACAAAAACCAACTCAGAAAATCAATTAAAAAAAATTTAAATCCAATCACGCTTACAATTCGAAATTAATATTGCACCTGATAAAAACTAATGAAATTATGGTATCTAGTATGAATAGACTCTTGTTCGTTGATGTAGAATTTATCGTTAGCTCGTCTAAAGTTTTATTTAGTAAAATAAAATATCACATCTGGACATATAATTTCCTAGAATAAAATTTCATCCTTAATGTAACCTAGTTTTTGTAAAAAAAAAATTTATTTAGTTACTCTCTAATCCCTCTGAGTCCATTATCGGTAACTTATCACGCATTACTGGAAAACATAATTTCTGGCTGCTTTGTGGTACGCGAATCTTTCTGTAACTATTTATGATTAGAAAAGACCCAATCATCTAAAAAATGTGCCTTATAGAATAAATTAATACTTGCGTCAATTTTATACTCTGTTAGAATTTTTAATAAAAAAAACCCTGATAAACTTTTTATACTAATATTTTCAACATTCTCACTTTATACCAATAAAGCTATTATTAAATCAATAACCTTTATAACGCCTATAAAAACGTGATTTTTAAATGTAATAACAACTCAAATAAAAATTATAGGCATATTAGCGAACAATATCTACTTTATTATGGAATAAAATTCTAATTTCATACAAAAAATTTAAATTTCAGAAAATAATTTTCAATCTATTTCTTTATCAAATTTATACTTTTATTCTTTTATACCTTTATACCTTTATACCTTTATACCTTTATACCTTTATACCTTTATACCTTTATACCTTTATACCTTTATACCTTTATACCTTTATACCTTTATACCTTTAGGTGAAATCATATTATTATTCATCAAATTCAATTTAGGCGCCTACTTTTTATAAAATATTTATATATCTTATAAAATTCTAAACTTATAAACTTGTTTACGATGTATAACTAATTGACAATATTTGAGAGAGAGAACACTTTCACATAATCTGTCAACTTAGTAAATTGTATAACATATTTTCAGATAAATATTTAGAAAATCAATAAATATTTAGTAAATCGTTACACTACTTTACCTATAATGAGACCGTTTACCTAGGTCAAATAATAAAGAAAAAAACAAAAAAATTATAATAAGGCAAAAAAATAATAAGGAAAATAATATATGTAAACCATATTCCAACTTTCCTAGGAAAGTGGGAAACACTTTTGAACCAATCCGTTGTTGAAAATAATACAATCTTTTGAATTTCAATAATTAAAATTTTTTTTAAAAAATTACTTTTGAACTTGAACTTAATATTGCTTTTTGAATATCATTTCTGAAAAAATTTGAACTTTTAGTTAAAACAATTATTATTTATCTTACCTTTACTAATTAACCTCCTTAGTAGGCATTTTAAATAAATCTTTAAGCTAAAACCCCATAAGTAATAACCAATTAAATTGAAACATATCACAAATTAAATTTTTATACTGTTAGATATTTAATAATCTGACAATATAATACAATCTTTTATTTATCAGATCTTTGTCTCTTTATGAATTAATTTTTATTTCAAATATTTAAAAGAAATTTCAAGCATTTAAACTAAATAGATTATAATAAGATAAAGATTGATTATTTTATAATTTTATTTTTTGGTCTACAACGTAAATACTTATTAGGTGTATTACTCTTTACGATTTCATATTATGCAAGTACACTCAATATTTAATTTTTCTTAATTTAATAAACGGTGATCTTTTTCTAAGATTATTTGATTCGATCTTTGAAAAATAATACATTTTTATGATTTACTAAATTTATTATATTTGGGGCTAGATTCATAACATCATATGTAATATTTTCGCTTTGGGTTTCATTATTATAAATATACCATGTAAAAAATATAATTAAATAATGCAAATTATACCCTCAAAGCTTACTTCTATTTACTAGATTGAATCCTGACATTTAATATCTGTATTTATTTAAAATTCAAGAAACAATATCAATTTTTTTAAGCTACATATAATAGCTAAAAATAAAATTATAGGTAAAATTTAAATTTTAAAACCTATCAACAGTTTTTAAAAATATTGGTATTAACGTACGTAAGATTTAATTAAATATTGATTTTTAAATTATTACATACTTTAACTATATTTGTTACCAGAGATTAAAACCTAATTTAAAATTCTTGACCTAATAAATCATATCAAGATTGAATAATAATTTATCTTATTATCGTTTTAAATACCAAATTTATGTCCAAAAAAATTATATCGCCTCTGATTGGCTAAATAATACAACTATTTTTGACTAAAGTTGGATGAAAAAACGCGTCAAAAAATAGTCCAGATTCATGTGAATTGCTTTTTTTTATACATAATATTGGTAAATTTTAATATTTAGGTTGATATTTAATAAAAATATTTATATTAATAATCTCAGTACCTTATTAAATTAATCAATATAGAAATAAATAAACTTTTTTTTTGGTCTAATAGAGCCGTGTGAAAAATAACCTGATATATTTTTATCAATATAAAATTTCAAAAAATATATATACTATGAAAAATTTTTGTTATTAAAACCTTTAAATATATCTTAAAATTCGAAATCTAGATATAAATACAGTTTTTTTCACATTTCAAATCATTTTAACTATTTTATGGACATTTTTATTACAATAAACTAATTAAATACCATGTAAATTAGACTTAAAGTATATCATTAAATCCAAAAAATAAATAAATAAATAAATAACTCTTTAAATAATCACAAAATACCTAAATGCTTTTATAATATAAATAATTTATTTATAAATTAGAATATTTATTTTCCGTAGGAATAAAAAAATAGGATATATAAAATTTTTTAGACCTTTCATTTGTGGGAAGGATTTTTTTATTCTATCGACACCATTGTCTCCTTTAATCAATGTAATTTAACTTTTGTTTTTATTTTAAATATATACTAATATTTTTTGTATACTTTTAGAAAATATCTAATAAAATCTTTAAAAACTTTTTTAAAAAACTTTAATTTCATAAATTTTTTAGCATAATAATACATAAATTCAGACAAAAGCTTATTATAAATTGATTTTGGAGTAAAAAAACGATGAAACTTTAAATAAGCTGTATCAAATGATTTAAATATTTCACACACTAAAAAAAATATTAATAGCCTAAAAATATATCCAACCGAATTCAGAAAAAATAAAAAAATTCAGAGACTCATTTAAATACTATTTAGTTTTATAATTGCTGAAAATAAAACATTCTCTTATAAATATCAAAAATCCATCATATTTTTATAAAAATTGTGGTACTAAAAGGAAAATATCTGAGAAGAGTTAAATTTTCGTGAATATTTCCAATGCGCATAAATAAAATTTTATTTTATGTGTATCAGAATTAATTACGAAAAATAATATTTGTAAAATAAAATAGACGCGCACCAAAAAAAAACTATTTTTTTATTGTGCCACCAGAAAAATTTTAGCGCTTAAGTGTTGAGACATATAAAAATTTTTCTGAAAATTTCATTAAAAACATTATTTCTGGAAATAGTTAATAATAATATACAATGCATTATTTTTAAATAAAGAGTATTCCAATGATTAATAAACCAATCCATAAGATTATTTCACTAGATTAGAATATCGTTCAATAAATTTTACACGACATAAGTATTATAATTGAATAAATTTATGCGAGTATTAAGAAGAAATTAGGTTTATTTATCATACAAATTTCATTTTTCATAATAAAATATATTAAGTTACAAAAAAAATGTATTATTAAGAAATTAAATTTTTTTAGTGAATAGTAACGCAATAAATGTATAATTGATCAAAAAAAATTTTTTTAGATAAATCAACTATAAAAATATTTTTTAATCAAATTCCAAAATCTAACCTGAAAATACTCAAATATAAAGTAATACTAATAAAAAATGGATAGAGAAATATGGAAAATGAGTCAATACTGAAGTTAAAAATTGTACCAAAAATTTATGTATAGTTATAAATAAGAAAAAGGAACCACTCAGTATTTTCATCAATTGCTTTAAATTTTATAAATCATCAAAACTATGCACAGATAATATATTTTTTAAGCAAATCAACCAATGTATAAATAGCTTTTTAGAGGTGATAAGCACTATTGTAAATAAAAATGACTAAAATTTCAGATAATTAACCAAATATTAATGATAAATAACTAGAAGTGTAAATAATCAAAATATAATTGGATTCTTTTAATAGAATTTATTTTAAATACTAAAAAAATCTTATAATATTACACTAAATTATCATAAATATATTAAGGGATATTTTGATAAAAGTGCATAATTTAAAATAATTTCTTGTAACTTATTATCATCTTAATTTATTTAAAAAATAGTATAAATTAATAATAATCCAATTTTAGTAAATTTAATCAAATAAAGAAGGGAGGGTAAAAGTTTTTCCGAGAATAGCTATAAGAAAATTGACTTGAACTCCCAGATAAAATTTTATTCACATAGTCAAATAATTCAGTGTATCAATTGAATAAAGTGAAATATCTCAAAACTCATCATAAAAAATTGTATACTAGCAAATATATTATACAAAATAAATAATACAAGATTGATTAAATAATCTTATTTTATTATTTTAATTATAAATTATTATTAAATTTTCTCAAGAACAAGAAATTATACAAAATAAAATTTAAATTTTTAATAATTTAAATCGAATAGAAGGTAAAAAAATACAACAATATAATTTCTCTGTTAAATAAAGCTAAAGAACTTTTAATTCATAAAAATTTTTATATTATGAAGTTTTTTTCTAAAAAAATAGTGATTCTATATTAAATATAGAATAAATCAAAAATATATAGTTCGATTACTATTTTTAATCCTGTATTATTTATATTATATATATTTTTAATTTAGACATGTTTAAATATTTTATATTCCTATAATCCTGTAATCCTGTAAAAAAATTATAAATTATTATTTACTTTTGTGGAAAATTAGGAGTTTATTTTAAAAAAAAAAATCTAACAATATCACCTAAAAATCCAAAATTATATAATAGCGTATTAATGCGTGTGGTAAAAACAACAGATTTAATTTCATACAAAATTTTAAATACATAATTATATTACGAAATTTAGGCATAAAATTTTTTATGCCTATATTTTTATATTAAATTTTAATTAAAATAAAAATAATTTTTAGTTCAGTTTTATTTTTTAGATTTATAAGATTGATCTAATATATCTTTATAAGTCTATAATATCAGATAACTTATTGAAATTTCGGCTTTATATATATTTTTGTTCAACTTTCCGATCTATTTATTGATAAAAAACCAATAAATAATCACCAATTAAATTTTTGCGACTTTTGATTGATTATGATTCTAGTCTAATATAAATATAAAAGTATAATAAATTGTATATTTATGATATTATTCAATACTATTAAAAATATTAAACGTAAAATTTAGATAATATTATAGTATATTATGAAAAAAAATCTATTTAAAACATATATTAAATTTAAATATAGTAAAATTCGTATTATTTATCACTCAAAATAAGAAAAAATTATCTTTATCAAGTAAAATTTTTAGATAAAATCAATTTTCAAAAAAAATAGAGAATAAATTTGATTAAAAATCTAAAAAACTAATAAATTCTCTGTATTTGATAATTATGTAAAATAATTAACTATATTCATTTATTTTATAACAAAAAATAGTCATTACCATAAAAGTATGCAAAAAAATTATTATTCGATTTTATGTTTTAGTTTTATAAGTAAATTTTGATTGGTAAAAATAATTTTAGTACAATTATAAAATAAATCGTGGTTCAAGACTAGGAAGTGAAAAAAAAATTTTTTCTGGTTATTTATATGATTTTTTCTGGGGCCTTATATCCTATAAGGCGCATAATTATTACTAAAAATAGATTGATACTATAACTAATAGATATAATTTTGTTAATATTAGATTAATACTTATTTTAATAGTTTTATGATAAATAAATTAGGATGTTTAAAGTGTAGAGATAAAAAAAAGTTATTTTTGCTTTTAATGTTAAATAAGGTTAAATTTATTTTATGAAACAAAAATTATACAGAAATTATAGCACAATTATTAATGAAGTTTTAAAATAATGTATAAAACATGTAAAATTAAATAAAATATTTGAAAAAATTATACATTAAAAAATTTTTATGATTGTATAATTTATTGATTATCTAATAATTTTCGCAATTAGAAATTATGCTATATTTTTAATCAAAATTTATACAAAAAAACTATAAATAAAAACAAAAGCACAATTATATTCATTTATGAGCTTTATATATAAATTAATATATTAAACTCATTATATGAATTTAAGACGACTAATTTTAAAACATGAATCTTGATTTATTGATCATAATTTATTCACCTAGGATAGAGAAATGAATAGAAAATTTGGGGGGGAGGGATTTAACGTAAGATACGTGTTTTAATATGATATTAAAAATCAAAAATATTGATAAAAAATCTAATTCATGATTTTTAAAACTTCTATACTTTACTAAAAAGCTGATTTATTTTATTTTATTTAACAAAAATTACCCTTTATATATTTTTAATTTCTATTATACAAATAAATCTAAAACCACTTGAATAAATTTTAAAAAAAATCACAAATATTAGTTGCATCAATTCTTATATATACAATAAAAAGGGTTAATAAATGTATAAACTATTAATTAATCTGATATATATACAAGATACATCTAAGGATAATTGTGATTGGAGCTTATAAAAAACTAAAAAAAAAAAAAACATTTAAGAGATCTAATTGATTTAGATTAAGGCTCTGACTAGGAGCTCAATGATCTCAACGAATTCAATTTTGTTGGAACGAGCCTAATTCAATGACTGGTTGTAACTTTAGTCATCCAGCCTACTTGAAGCAATACCTGGGTGGATCTTTCGGTTGGTAGATTGATCCCATTTCCCTTTAGGTACGCAGCCGGTAGACCGGCAGAGGAATTTATTAGTATTAGAATATTAATTTTTTTATGCCTTGCACCGAATTTCTATTTTTTTAGTTTATTTACCGCGTATTTTCTATTATTGTTATCGTACCAATAAAATTACGTAAAAAAAAAGAGAGATCTAATTATTTTCTAAATGAAAAATATCTTGATATATTCATCTTGAAAGTGACATATCTTATAAAATTTTTAACGAATAATTTTTAGTTTGATATACTAAAAGAATGTGGCTTTTTATTATTATTTTATCTTATTTTATTGATATTTTATTCAGAAAAATTATTACTTAAAAATAATAATTCTAAATAGAGCTAAATTTTTTTTAATTATTTCAAGATAATCTTATAAAAATTAAAAAAATTATAATCAAGTACTATTATTTGTAGTTATTTTTGACTATTATATATTTTATCTATAAAGGCGAAATTATAAACCAAATAAGCTTAATTTTTTTTTTTTTTTTTATTTTTTTTAAACACGGAATTTTATTGGTACGATAACAATAATAGAAAATACGCGGTAAATAAACTAAAAAAATAGAAATTCGGTGCAAGGCATAAAAAAATTAATATTCTAATACTAATAAACTCTTCTGCCAGTCTACCGGCTGCGTACCTAAAGGGAAATGGGATCAATCTACCACCCGAAAGATCCACCCAGGCATTGCTTCAAGTAGGCTGGATGACTGAAGTTACAAGCAGTCATTGAATTAAGCTCGTTCCAACAAAATTGAATTCGTTGAGATCATTGAGCTCCTAGTCAGAGCCTACATCTAACAGGATTAATAAAAAATAGGCTCCTACCCAAACGTGGGAATGATCGACCTGGCTCTCCTACAATAAGCTGCTAAACGGCTGAGTTCCGTAATGCTGTCGAACGCTGGACTTGTGCACAGATAATGTCTCAGACTGTGCTAAACGAATCGGTTCCTCCTGTTTCTAGATGGTCCTCCTCTGGAATCGCTGTCCTCCGAATCGCTGCGCGTTGCCTTCACTAT
>LSSN01000558.1:0-23403 GCA_001970855.1 Smittium culicis | reverse complement strand
GAGGAATTAATTTTTTCTTCATGTAAAAATTTTCGGATGCGAAGGATTTAATAAATAAAATTTAACTTTTAATACCTCAATTATATAAATAAAATTCTTATAATTAGCTTTATAATTTGAAAGTGTATTTAAAAGGCCATGGAAATAATAAATAAGAATTGGAATATGATGTAGAGATTGTACTGTGATAAAAATAACGTAATAAAAAAAAACTTTATAGATTAATGACAACACTAAAAAAAAAAATTTAACAAGGAAACCTTTTGATTATTCGTTTAAAAATATAATTTACCAAGCCGAAATAATAGTAGGCTTAAATTTTAATTTCTCGAGTTAAAAGTAATAGGACAATTTTTTCATTCAAGAAATTCTCTAGAACTATTAAAAGAGATATTACACACCTAAAAAAAAGCTATTCGTATAAAATTCAGCTTTTTTTGCCATAAAACTATAAAATTCATAGTTACAAGAGGATACTTGATTATTCCTTACATAATTATAAGCTAATATCAATAGAAATCATAAAAAAACATTTATAAAGTGATAAAAAAATACTAAAAAATACTAAAGGCTAGAAAAAAAATAGTAAAAACTATCAGTCTTAGGACTTTAATAATATATAAATCCAATAACTTATTTTTTTATTTATTTTTTTACTATTTGTATCTTTTTTATTTCTTGAAAATTTTATTTAAGATGTGAAAACTTGGTGAGATAAAAAAAATAGCAATAAAAAAAACGAGCATATCTATTATTATATAGTAATAAAAACCAGATAGGTGTAAGACTAATAAATAAAAAAACATTTAACTAGCACTTGATAAATAAGGCTAAAGAATACAATAATCAAAATTGAGCTTTATTTAATAAAAATCAGGTAGTTTATACTCTAGAATTAAATTAAATTTTGCTAAAACAAAGCATTCTTTCTCCTTATTGACATATAAATTTTTTGATTGTGCATACTTTTAGATCTTTTGATAAAAATTACCTCTCGATTATCACTATCTTTGTACACGCGAAAAAACCAAAAAACTTTGAGTAAATGTATTAATCACAAAACGTAAAAGAAATCATTGATTCTATGGATTTATCATGACACTAAAAACAATTTAAATATTTAAACTAAAAAGTACTAAAGATTGATTAGGCAAAAATTGTAATAATTTTTGAATTTTAAATATAGGATGAGATACCTTAATTTATATATTATCTTGTATAATCAATTAATTACAGCGGTGATAAAAGCGATCAATCATGTATTTCAAATGAAAAAAAGTATTTATATACTATTTATTTTACGATAATAAATAAAAGGGTACTCTAAAAAAAAAATTATAAATTATTTTATGACTATCATGAAAACAAAAAATCATACAAGTATTAAAAAAGCTATTGAAAAAAAGCTCTTTTTTTAAAAAGGGAGTACTGATCCCATTCGAGTCATGCTTGAAGCGGTGCTCATTATATTGCTTCCTCCTCCTGGAAAGTATGAGACTATATATCTAAATAAGTTTAATAGGTAGTAATTATTATAGATTTAAAAATTTTGGCGTGTGATAAGATATAAACGTAAGAAAAGAGTAGCGCGGTTACTGAAATAATATACTTTGAAATAATAATAAAAACACTTACTTTACCAATGAAAAAACCTGCAAAACTGAAAACAATAGCGTGAAAATGTACGATTTGCTCTATAAAAAAGGTGAAACAATATAATTTAAATTTTGACAAAAAAAAATAAGGAAAACTAACAAAAATTAAAAGGATTTTCATTTAAAAGTAAAAAGAATAAGTTACCACAATCGAAAAGTACAGAGTAAGGATAATAGATCCTACATAGAAAGATGCAAACAGGCGACGATCTTTTGAAATTAAGTGATAAAAGTGAGCTCTTGGTCCATTAAGTAGGGAGATTCTAATGAAGATATTTATAGTAATATAATATTATTGTTTACAGCTAACATAAATAGAAAAGAAAGTCATTGAAGCAAAAAGAGAGCTTGAATTTATAGGGTGCTTAGTAATTGGAATGTAACTTACGCTAAAACAATCATCAGATTTCCTAGGGAGAAGCTGGTAGCAAATTTAGAAGGTGTTAAAACTACAAATGGGAGTGCCATAAGTGACTAAAAGAAATAAAATTTAGTATTAAAATATTTTAAAATGAAAAAAAACAATCAATTAGTACTTTTGAGAGTAAAAAAAACATAAATATAATTTTAATAGGTAATTAAATTAAAAATTAAAATGAATAAAGTATTAGCTAAAATGATACCATCATGAAACAAAACGCAGCCATCAAACCGAATCCTATACCACCAACCCATCTCTAAGGGCCACAGTAAAAGTACGAAAAAATAATTAGAAATATATCTACTATGGTGAATATTGCTGCGTTTTATTATATAAGAAAATAAGATAGAAAAAAAAAGTACCTGAAACATTGTGAGGCCAAGCCATTCAGGTTGGTTTTGAGTATTATTTGGATCAGAGTTTCCTGTAAATGAAAAATTCTCAACGCGACTTCGTGCATTGTTGGCTATGCTAGCTGCGCCATCGGCTATGCTTGAAAAGAAACCAGTAGATTCTATGCCCGAATTCGAACCTGATTGATCGCCGGGTACGTTAGAATATCTACCTTGGGATGTTTTTAAGCTACCTAAACCTTGCATTAAGGATGACATTATAATTTTTATGTAACTTATAGTTGATTTTGCTGAATTAAGTAACTTGTGATTTGTGTGACTTTCGAAGAATTTTTTGGCGTTATTGTTCTCCCTATTTTCTTTAAACTGTTAATGATTATGTTTAGATAAGGGACTTCGTTTTATAATATTGATATTAGTAAAATAAAATTAATTTTCTAGATTTTCTGGAAATTTTATTGATTTGCTTTAATACTGATTTGAAAGTAGAGGGGTGAAAACAGGTACTGTTTTTGAATACAAGAAGATATAAAGGCTATTTGATAGCAATTAAAGAAATTTTATTAGTAGCTGAGGCGGTAGTAAATAAAGGCCTCAGGAAAAATAAACTATATACTATACTGTAAACTACTGGCTATTCATTATTTTCTTGCCTTTATAATTGGCGAGCTGATATAAATACTCACTCAACAAATTATTCTAATATATTTAAAGCTCTCATGGCTAAAAGCTTTTACCAAATTAAAAGGGTCAAAGATATTATTTCTCTATCCCAATCAGACCTAATCCTTTTAGCCCAATCATATTCTGCCGATTAATAATTATGAACAGCGCTAATATCCTTCGTCAAACATCATTCAAAATATTGAATTAATTGCGGTTACTTGGCTAAACTCAAATTTTTGAAATATCTACAACGGCCCAATCGTTATAGTATAAATCTTTTTTACTCTCTCCAGTTTAACGCTTAAAAAAAAAAGAAGAATTTAACGATTCGCTAGTGAATAAAAAGTTATTTAACCATTTGCTGAGATCATTTAAATAAGCCAATATTTTGTATTATCTAAGAGACCATCTTTATGCACAAAGAGTTAAGCGTATGAAATTTCATATTTAATTAATATCCAGTAAATAAAATCTAGTGTTTTTTTAAGCAAATAATAATTTCAGGTATAAATAATAATGGAAATACATTGCAAATTCCGCCAATAATAATTATATATTTATAATAATTAGCCCAATAACTATAAGCTGCAATAAAGTGATTTCTTTGATCAGAATCTCCAATATAGAAAAGTAAATAAAAGCGTAATTACCAACGCCAGCGTACCAATAGAAGTTCAAGCCCTAGCATACATTGCAATGCTGACTATCCATAGCTTTGTTTATTCATATTTAACTTTTGAATCAGATCATAAAAAAACGCAAGTTGTAAGTACTTATTACTATTTACGATACTTTATTAGTAGTAGCCGAAAAAGAATTGAAATCTAGATACTTGCTGCTTTTTGCTATCAAGTAATGTAAATTAAAATCATTCAGAATTAAGATTACTAAGAAATTTTTATCCAGTAAATAAATTCAAAATCATTCAAGAATCAAAATCAAATATTACATGTATACACAATGAGCGAAAATAAGGGCTACTATAAAACCGACAAAAACGAAACTTCGTTCCGCAGAACATGGGACAAAGAAGAATATGAAAAGCGCGCACGAGAGCGCTCGAGGCGCCTCAAAACAGGCGATGAAGACTCAGGTAGCAATAGCGACAACGACCCAGCATCATCTAATTCGAAAAAGAGGCGTAGTAAAGGTAAAGACGACCAGCCCGATGCTGAAAAAAAGGTCAAGAAAGATCTGGAGACACTCAAGTCGCGTGAGGAGAGAGTCAACCTATCTGGAATGCTGGGCAAAGTCCAAGTCGTCCAATCGTCCAGTATAGCCGCTAAACAGCCCGGTTACTACTGCAAAACATGCGATGTAACGATCAAAGACAGCATATCGTACCTCGACCACATCAACGGCAAGAAACACTTGGAAAAACTCAATATGTCCTTAAAAACGAGCAGAGACTCCATCTCTGACGTCAGAGCTAAACTCGCTGCCATGAAAAAAAAAATATCTGAAAAAGAAGCTAAACCTGAATACGACTTTGAAGCCAGCATAAACAATACAAAGCTCGAAAATGAACTAAAACTCGCTAAAAAGAAAAAACGTCAGCAAGAACTCAAAAAATTATCCTCTAAAAATGCCCAAGCTGAAAACGCCGAACAAACTGAAATTAGCTCGATTATGGGGTAATTGCATTTTATATACGTGATATCTTTATTTCAGGCCATCTTGATTAACTCTCTTTCACTTTTTATTTTGTCTTATATACCAATTTTTTTCCTTTTTTTTTCTTCAACTCGCACTTATTCTGCCTTCATTCTTTATTTTCTTTTTTAAGATTTGGTGGATTTGGCTCCTCTAAAAAATAAACTACTCGCTTCAGCTTCAGCTATCCACTCCGTGTATGTATTCTAAATCGCAATTTTTGTATGTATTATTCAATCTTCAATTCCGCCTAAACCTTGATACACTTTCAAAAATGAAAATTGTATAAATCAACTACTCCTTTATTAGCATCTTTTGAATAAAAATTCTTTTGCACGATTTTATACTATGTATATTCTTTTATTTATATTCAATATTTTATTTTCCTTTTTTATTTCCTTTTAATTAGTATGCACGTAAATTGTTAGTATATTAGAATCGATGTATTAAAAATAAAACTACCTCAACATATAATTTATTTGACATTACACACTATTCGTTCATTTTCAAAACTTAACGTACTTTAAAAATTACATTAACCAAAAAAATTTTGAAAATTTTGAAAATAGCTAAACACTAATTCAATGTTAAAATACTATATATATGGATAAAAACCACTACTTATAAGAAATTACATTCTGAAAATACCAAACTGGTCTGCTTCAATAGGCGAATTCAAAGCTGCTGAAAGACTTAGCCCGAGAACTTTCCTAGTGTCTTTGGGATTAATTATTCCGTCGTCCCATAACCTCGCTGAAGAGAAATAAGGGTGACCCTCGTGTTCATACTTTTTAATAATTTCATCCTTGAATTTATCAGATTCACTAGTCTCCCACACCTTTCCGATACGCTCAAAATTGTCCATCTTTACCTGCGCTAGCACTCCAGCAGCTTGCTCGCCTCCCATAACTGAAATCCGTGAATTGGGCCACATGTATAGCATTCGAGGTGAATATGCTCGTCCACACATTCCATAATTACCTGCCCCAAAACTACCTCCAATAATGACAGTGAATTTTGGTACTTGCGCACATGATACAGCTGTTACTAATTTTGCACCATTTTTAGCTATACCATTTGCCTCCGCATCTGACCCAACCATAAATCCTGTGATGTTTTGCAAGAATATCAGAGGAATTTTGCGCTTTGAGCATAGTTGTATAAAATGAGCCCCTTTCAGTGCAGATTCCGAAAACAGTATTCCATTGTTTGCTACTATTCCGACAGGATAACCATAAAGATTTGCAAATCCTAAAATTAAATAATATATTATCTCTTAGAAAATCATAAACTTATGAATAAGTAATCGTTTTTGAATAATTAAATAATAAGTTTATGAAAAAACTGTGAACTGAATACCTGTTACTAAAGTTGTTCCATACAACTTTTTAAACTCTTGGAACTTGCTACCATCTACTAACCTAGCTATTACTTGTCTAACATCAAACGTTTTTCTCAAGTTACCGCCTACGATGCCTCCAAAGTCATCTGAACTATATAAAGGCTCCATTGGATCAGTTACATCAAGCTATGTTGTTGTTTAAAAGGGGGAAAATTTTTGATAAATTGGTAATTCGAATGAGTTGAAGTGTAACAATGTATATTCCATAATTCTTGTAGGGATTTTAACAAAAATAATGACAAAATGATATTAATTTACAATTTTACTTACAGATACAGATTTTTTGATGTTTAATGTGGATACTATATTTCTTGCTATTGCCAAAGCGTGTTCGTCATTCTGAGCATAATGATCGGTTACACCTGATCTTCTACCTACAATAGAAATTTCATAAAGATAGATACTGATTTTGATATTTTTAAAAAAAACCAATTGATCCAAACAATAAAAGGTTCATATGCTAATACAATGCAAATTGAATTGTTTTTAACTTACAGTGGAGATCAGCACCGCCTAAATCCTCAGCTAACACCACTTCACCAGTTGCTGCCTTAACGAGTGGGGGTCCGCCTAGAAACACAGTTCCTTGATTTTTTACTATTATACTTTCATCAGCCATGGCTGGGACGTAAGCGCCACCAGCAGTACAAGATCCCAAAACAACAGCTATTTGCGGTATTCCTTTTGCAGACATTGTTGCCTACATATTAGTGAAGTTTATATTGATAAAAAATCCTATTATTTTCTAGGCCAATTTTTCAATGGCTAAAAAGTAAATATCTAAAAATAAAAGTCTGGAATAATGAGATTGTGATTATATAATACCTGATTGTAAAATATTCTTCCAAAATGCTCTCTGTCCGGAAAGACTTCACTCTGGTGGGGTAAATTTGCGCCTCCAGAGTCGACTATTCGAAATATGAGATTTTTTGATAAACATACATAAATAATTATAAAGCCAAGTTTAAGGCATTTATCATTTGATTATATTGATATAATAAGAACAATGATATTACCCAGGTATATACACGGAAGATTGTTCTGTGAAGCAATTTCTTGTGCTCTCAAATGCTTTTTAACTATGAGTTTAGAGTTATAAAAATTCAAATCAATTTTCAATATAATTCAGACAATTTAATTAGTGCATACCTGTGATCGGATAATAAGTTCCACCCTATAAAAGTGATTTTTAAAGTAGTTTAATAAGGAACATTCGGTACTAATAAGTGTAAGGCTCTAAATACCCATCGAATCTAAAAAAAATGAACATACCTTCACAGTGGGGTCGTTACAGACTATCACACACTCTTTACTGTAGAAAGAAAATTAAGCAGAGGTTATGGAAATTAATAAAAACACTATCAAATCCTTGATATCAATTAAAAGATGATACCTATTGACTTTTCCTATTCCGGTAATAATGCCTCCAGCAGGCACTTTATCTTCATATAGATTATAGCCAGCAAACTGAGAAAATTCGAGGAAGGGCGATCTATTAGTTGCATAATTTGTTATAACTTTGAGGTAAATAATGGATAGAAGAGTATTTAAAGAAATTGTATGTTACCCAACGTCAAGTAGCCTTTTAATCCTAAGAAAATAAAATTAGAAGATAGCGATTGTAAATATTGTGCTTTTTCTTAAATATGTTCAGTAATATAAAACTAGGGAAGAGGTACCTGTCTCTTGGTAACAGCTTATTTCTTGATAGATGTCTTGCGATGGCTTTTTCTCCACCGCCTTAACATTCAAAGTTTTTTAATTGAAATGTTATAACTCATTATTTAATCCAGGATTTATTTATTTATTTTATAAATATTTAGAATTTTGATATTAAAAAGTACTTACCTAACGAAATTTCTTTAACTTTTTCATCTAAATCATTGATAAGCGATTGCATGACAGCATGATTTTCCTATTTTAATGGATTATATATGGAAGAAATAAAGATTTTTAGCAAAATTTTTTAGCTATGAATATATGCTAAAAGAAGAAAATTCGTAGACGAAAACGAATCATACAATAAATTCCGAGGATCTCTTGTCAATGCTATTTTGGATTATGTTGATATCAGAATCAGGTATGTAGCCAACATTTCGTTTCTGTGGGCTCAAAAATGAGTTGCAAAAACCGAGACTAAACTTCGTATTAGCTTTGATAAACAGACTTAATGACTTTGGCTTGATAAGAAGCTTAGTTTTAGATAAGTGGGGAGTAAACATGATTAAATAGATACAGAATATTACGAGTACAAATTCCTGGAAAAGATAAGAGAGAAAAAGGGTTTCAATTAATGTAAACACAATAGACAAACATTTGTATTAATTTGATTGTTTTATTATACCACTATGGGAGAGCCTTGAAATGCATATTATTGTTACTCTAATACGCTATACTAGATTTTAAGGAAAGTATCTTTTTAATTCGCTTTTAGAAAATAGTAGATATTGAAAAATAGCGCATTGACTCATTCTATTAAATTTGGCCAATAAAAACGAGTCACTTGACTGGGGAATATGAACGATTTTTCAAATTATGTTACTCAATAATTGCCCTTTTAAAATTTGCAGGGCTTTAACATTTTTGCCCTTTCTTGGGTGATACGCTATTTTTTGTCTACAAAATAGTCAAATGCATTCAGCCTATTTAATATAATTCTGAGTCCATAAGAAATATTGGTATACTGTATTAAAACAGCAAATAATAGATTTCATTATAAACCATAAACGAATCATAAATTTGGTTTTTTTAAGAGTTTTGGGCGGGAAAGTGTTAAAGATATTTTTCAGCCCACAACTGTTTCTACTATATTTTTTATATTTATTTGCAGCTGTGTTTGAGTATCAGTTATACATATGATAATGCGAAATCAAATAGCTGATAGATTTGTGTTTACTTATCAATAAGTCTTTAGGATATCTGGTAATATAATGACGCGCTACGTGGTGAACTAGCATATTATGACTTTAAATACTGCCTTAGATTCAGTAGTCTACTGCTTATTAAAACGTGGCATTCATAGCATTTTCATTCTTATAAGCGTATGATAATGGCCAAGTCTTAAATTTTATATCCAATGACATACACGGACCTCGTTTGGAAATTAATTATCCAATAGTTGATATTAGCTAATGCGCAAGTGTACAAATGGCTATTTCATAGCCAATAGATTTGATACCCAGTCGTGTAAAAACTTTAGTTGTTTAGCGAAACTAACCACTAAGCTCTGAAAATCATCATTACAATAAAATCGGCGCTTTTTACTTGCAAGTTTGTCTACTAAACAGTGGAAAAAGTTTAGTGCTAAAATATAGTGCTAAAATATAGGCTATGATTGGCCTAATTTCATCAATTTCAGCCAATAGATTTTTCTGTTCGCACAAACCTAGTTCTTAGATAAAACTATAAAAAAAGTATATATTTGATTTTAATAGTTTATACCGAGAAAGATTTATAGTTCAAATGTTAATTTTTGTTTAGCCAAACTTATTTCATTAACTCCAGATATAGCCGCACCTCAAATATAACCCCAAACCAATATTTTAAATATGGTATATATTTATTTTGTAAAATTTATCTTAATTCCGCTAGAACTTTATAATTTTTTTATTACCAGCTATTAACACAATTCACCAATCACAAACGTAGGGAAAACATAACACTTTATTTCAATTGTAAGTTTAAAATTTCATCTATATACCATATATTTTAAATTTCTTCATATTATTATAAATATATTTTCTATTCCCTATAAAAGCTGGTTTTATAAAGATCGGGCTCTTATAAAAAACATATCCTCTGAAAAATCACGCACTTTGGATATTGATGGTCTAGGGTTTATTCGTTTACATGGTAAAGTTCCTTTTTATCTTTTGCTGATATTTTGCTTGTTTAATTATATAATTCCATATTTGCACCCAACTTATTATAAAAATCACTTTCCTCTTTTTAGATTTCATCGAGAACAAGGGAAATTTAATAAAAACAATTAGAGGATATGGCTTCTTTGGAATTATAAATCTAATTTCTGGTAAACTTATTTATAAAGACTTTCGCAAAAATTCATATTGATTTGTTCTTTTGATTTTTCTATTTTTAGGATTTTATATCATAATAATTAGCGAACGCGAAAAGGTAGGCTCTATCGCAGGCAATGAAATTTACAAAGTTTCTAAAGTAACCATTGAAAAAATCGGTGAAGGAGGCTTCTTGAGTTATAGCCAGGTAATGTTCAGCTAAAAAAAATTTTTCTTTTCTCTTAAATAGATTCTTAGTATCTTTTATCAAAATTTTTGCTATAGATAAGCAGAGAGAACCATTTTCTGAGTTCATTAAACTCATACATTGATTCTAAAAACTTCTTTTTTTCGTACACTTACGATTTGACAAACTCAGTCCAACGTCAAAAGTCAGAAAAATATTCTGAAAGCGATATATACGTAACTTCATTTTAATCATTTTAATGACCTTTATCGCTTCTATATCTGACAGTATTTATAATTATTATCTATGCCTTTTTAGAAAAATAATGACTTCTTTTTCAATAGCTACTTATGTGAAAGACTAATATCGTATTATGCTGAGTCCCCTAATGTAACTACTATTACATTATATAATTCTCAAACTTTTATTTCCATGCTATTTTACATAATACTTTCCAACTTTACCACATTCGTTTTTTATACCATTTAGATAAAACCCTTTATTCTTCCGATCATCAGCGGGTGTATGTAATTTCAAAATTTAAAAAAAAATCAAAAATATAATGATTTATAGTTTTATAGATTTCAAGCTCTTATAACTCGATTTCTATTGGTAATTATAGTTGTTAAAACCGAAAGATCTACAATCAGTAACCACGAAGTATCCATTACCTTAATCACCCGTAGAAATAAATACAACCAAGGTTCAATTTCCTTATATTAACGGGTTTACATAAACATTATTAATTTTAACTTACGATTTATTTTGACTTTTAATTTTAGGAACACGCTACTTTCATCGAGGCCTAGATGACAACGGAAACGCTGCTAATTCTGCTGAAACAGAACAAATTCTTGAATTTTCTGCAAGAGAGAGCATAATGATTAACAATAGCTCAAATACTTCCTCTGAAATTAAAAATTATATTCTTTCTTACGTTCAAATCAGAGGATCTGCTCCAATTAAATTTGCTCAAATAATAACTGGTCGATATAAACCTAAACTTTATATTGACGAAAATAATAGCGTAACCCAAACTTTCTAAATAATTTACCTTTAAAGTTTCTTTTTTTTAAATTTAATTTTGATATATACAGACATCCAACTTATTTTTAAACACCTTTTTTATCTTTAGAGCGAGGCTTTCAAAAAGCATGCTTTCAAGCTTATAAGTAATTATGATTCTATTTTAATGGTAAACTTGGTTGACAAGGCAAAATATGAAAAGCCTGTTGGTATAGCATTTGAGAGACAAGTAAAGAATAACAATTTACCATCAATTTTTTACTTCCACTATGATTTTCATTCTGAATCAAAAAAAAATAAGTCCGCCCCTATTGGAAATTTAGTTGCAAATTCAATATCTCAATATTTGAACACCTTTGGGGGGCTTAGATTTTGTGTTGATTCTAATTCTTTACTGAAGCTACAAACGGGTGTTGTAAGGACAAATTGTATGGACTGCTTAGATCGAACTAACGTTGTGCAATTCGGATTAGCTATATTTTGGATAAATTCTGAACTTGTTCACTTTAATATATTATCGCCAGGTGAAAGCATTGAAGATTATGCGCAAATATTTTACTTACTTAGAAATGTTTGGTCAGATAACGCTGATTATATCAGCATGGCTTATGCTGGAACACCTGCCCTTAAAACTGACCTGACAAGGTTATCTTCATTAAATATTTTTTTTGTACAGATTTAGATTTTTTAATCTCGTTCTCTTTCTGATTCGCTTTTTTTTTACTTACCAATTCTTACTTCAATTTGATTTTTAATAGAACTGGTAAACGGACTGCAATAGGAATGTTATCTGATCTGACTAATTCAATTGAAAGATTTGTATATAACAATTACTTTGATGGAGATAGACAGGTATTTTATTTTACTTATATTAAGTATATTAATCACAAATAAAAATTTTTAATAATTTAGGATTCAATCGATTTATTTCTGGGTGAATTTAAAGTATCTAATGGGGACCATTCTTCAAGAAACATATACCAAATAAAAAAATATGTAAAGTTTATTACTATTCCATTTTCATCATTTTTAATTAACATCTCATTTCTACCGATTATTAAAAGTTATTTAATTGAAATTTGATTTTTGCCTTGTAGATCCCGGTGATTTACATAATAACTGTTTTCATCTCCGTATCGATATTTCTTCGAAGAAATGACTATTCTCCTATTTCATCTTTCCTCATAGCATTTGTATCCTCCTTTATCTCTTTCTTTTTTTTTGTAATCTTGACCAGCTTTGTATCCCTCAAAATTACAGACTATTTTCTAAACTGGCCAACGTTAGTAAAGTATAAATACAGACACCTTGGGCAGAGCCCAAGAAGCGGAATCGGATTGCCACTTCCTTACACTACTATCTTTCGTGGAAACGATACCTCTAGCAAACAGAAATAATCTTTTTTTCTCTCCATTTAGCATCTATTATATTCCAGCTTTTTGCTCTTTCACTATTTATTTTTTTTCTTTTTCAATATAAAATATAATAAACTTGGTTATTATTATTATCACTAACTTTAAAATATTTTCAGAATTAAAAAAATCTTAAGGCGCCTTGAAAGTGCCAAGCTAAATACTATTATATTATAAATGCCGAATTTATTTTATTTTGCTACACTATCACTAGCTCATAGCCATTGAATGATCAACACATCAACATTTATTACTAATATTTATGAAAACACACCTCAATTAGATTTATAGCCAAAAGTTTGACTTTTAACCAATTATTGACACTTATTAAAGCGTTTAATTTATTTCTATATCCATATTTCTAGACTGTGCTTCTATTAAAATAATGGCTATATATGATTATGGGCAGAGGTGATACCAACACAGTAGCTTTGAGCTTTGTTTTTAATTAATCAAGTAATAATTGAAAAATACAAATAAATATAATGATTTTGTTTTATGAATGTTTAATATTCGATATTCTAAGCGTTATCAGCATGCTGTAGGTGGAATTCCATATGTATAAATTACAATGAAAAACTCCTTTTTATTTTTTTTTATAAAAAAAAAAAATCAGAATTTTTATCCTGTGGCAGATATGTTAAATTATGAGCAGGTTTAAATGATTCTTTTCGAGAAGGGGTTTGAGAATATCGTACTCAATCTTTAAACTTTTCCGATATCATACAAACTACGCCTAATATATTATTTAGCTGAAATGTTTTAATTTCTGGATAGCGTTCATGATACCCAATTGCTGGAGCTTGAAAACGTCAATTGTTCACAAAACCCTCTCGTTCCAATATTCTACATTTAGAGGCTAATAATTCGGTATAAAAGAGTGATTTAGTAATTACTTTTATAAATCTTAATACCTATTTATAATGATTTTCTAATGAAATGGTCAATGTTAGATTTTCTAAAATATAAAAATAAAAACTTATTCTTGTTTAGGATCTAAGATATACAATTTTTGGTTTTCTTAATCAACGACTAATGATACAATGATTATTGAAAATTAGTTGGTAACGTAATAAAATACAATTTTTTATTCTCGCGCCTTGGCATTTTTGTAGTCAGATAAAAAAAACTTTGCGATTAATTTATTTAAATGTTAGAAGTGTAAATAATAACTATTAGATTTTAAAAGCATTTTAATTTTATAGCTAGTAAACTAAAATTACAAAAAAATATAAGTATTTGGTTTTAATTTATGGGTTTAGAGATCGCCTTCATATTATCCTATCCAGATTAAAATATTAAAATATATATTGTTTAGATTGAATTTATTTTCACTTTTTTTATAACTCTGTACCCACACCTTCGGCCTCTAATTCTGAATCTTCTAAGAGTGAAATGCCTTACCGTGATTTAGGGGCTTAATTAAATACTTTTCTAAGTACACTATACTAAAATTTCACATACTTTTACATTATCCTTGGACGGGTATAGATAAAGTAACGATCAGCGATTACAGAGAAGTACCACTTAGAAAGAAGAGGAAATTGATTCCAGAGGAGTACCATCTAGAAACAAGAGGAACTGATTTTTCAAAAAAAGTATAATAAAATCTCTGTACACAAGTTCAGCGTTCGAAAACAGTCGAGTCAGCCACAATACTCTAATTACCAAAAATCTTTGGTGGCTTATTTATTAGAAATTTGTACGGAGTCAAATATCTTTTAAAGTGATATTTATTCACACAGTACAAGGGAAATTATTAGCTACAACCGCGATGATCGACTGCAAACGAAAAAAGTTAGATATTTAGCAACTGACCAAAATACTCAGCATCATGTTAAACAACGGCGATCCTCCTGATCGATCGAAAGATCTTCGGGTGGAACCAAAAGAAATTGAATTTAAAAACGTAACTAAATCTATCCGAGTACCCAAGTATAGCTCAATAGTAAAGGAAGTCATTCCCATAAATCTGGAAAGCAATAAAAAAAAATAAAAAAATAATAAAAAAATATATACACAAATAAAAAAAACTCAAAAATAATGTCTAAAAACGTTATAAAAAAAAACAGTTAGCCACTTTCCAGGATTGGAATCTGAAGTGAAAAAAGTTTCGGATATTGATCTGCTCAATGAAAGGATGAGAACTCCTCATACTGTGATGTGAAAAAGAGGAGGTGAAAAATTCGTCGGATGTTATAACTCCTTGATTAAAGACAATATCTCTGATACAATGAGAGGTTTAATAAGCGAAACTAAAGAATACATTGTGGTTTTGACTTTAAAAAATTCACTAAAAACTTAGTTTATCCTTTCATACTGAGAAAGATTGTATAGCATTGTACTTAAGGAATATATTAGTAAAAAATGGTGAAAATATTATTTTACAAAATGGTGGATAGTAATGGTAATATCTTAAATATCTCAGTACGTGAAATAAAAATATAAATATAATAGATATTTTGAAAGGTGTAGAAGAAAAACTTAGTAAACTAGGATGTATTCACGATATATTTGCATTTAACATTGTATGGTCAGAATGGCACTCTACTAAAAACATAAAAATATTTTTTACATCTGAAAAAGGATAAAAGAATCGAATTCCAATAAACTAGGTTATAAATACTAAAACAATAAATCTTATAATTAGCAAATTATATAATAATTGGCAAATTATATTATAATACTCCAAATTTAAGAAAAGAGTTTAAGTTTGAAAGAACAGATCCTATAAACCCTGGTGTTACTGATATCAAAAAAAGAAAGATCAGTTTCCCAAAAACAAAAGAAGTCATGTTTGGAAAAAACCCTGTACCAATTGTAAAAAATTTTTGGGTAAATAAAACGCTAATAATAATAACGTAGAATTAAAAAAAAATAAAACTGAAACTAAAAATTATACAAATCTATCCAATAAATCTGCAATGGTAAATGTTAACAATGCAAAAAGTATTTTCCCTCCAGTTTATGTAACAGCGCTAAATAATCTTACAAAAAATCCAGAAAAAAATGTTATTATGCACAAGAATACCCCAACTTCACACGATTATAGTATTGAATCGCCTGAAATATACGAGAAAGAGGACAAAGGGTATCCAAAACTGAATGATAATTTAAAAAAACATAACAATACCATAAATCCCAAAACTAACTCTATTGAAAATGAAATGGAAGAAAATAGAAATAGAAAAAATGAAGAAAATGATAGTATTTCATCAAAGAACCATGACCTGGATCTAGATGTCAATGATGATGTATGTATGAGCCAAAAAGAAACAATCGAAATAGATGAAATCACAACTCCTGTAGATAATATATCGAAGGAAGTAATTCACTAAAATAATATAAATTAAACATAATTTTAAAATAATAATAATATTAATGCAAAAAATATATGTATACCTAAATTATCACTTAATGAATAACGGCGTCGGACTAATCATAAAGTCGAGAGATAAGGATCTTATCAATAAAATCAGACTGGTAACCTAGAATGTAAAAGGATTACGCAATGATGCTAATAGAATACAAACCTTCAAGTTTATTAAAAAAACAAACATAGATATTATGTGTATTTAAGAGACAAACTTCGATGAGAGTAGAAATTTCTTTTGGAAAAAAAATTGGGTATTTGAATCTATATAGACATCTAAAATAGCTATTCTCACAAACTGTAGTAAATACAAAGTTAAAAAAATAAAAATACTCCAATAAGGAAGAATAATTATAACTGAAATAATAAATACAGAAAATAATTTTGCTCTAAATACAGTCTGAATATACGCACCTGCAGTCAAAATTCGAAGAATCAGATTTTTTGAGATAATTGACGATATGGTAGAATCCAACAAAGATACAGTGGTAATGGAAGATCTAAATATTACACAGGATAGCAAAAGTGACAGAATTCCTCAAAAAAAAAAACAACCATCAGAATGATTGAGACTAAAAAAACTAATAGATAAACTAAAAATAGTAAATACTTGCGATTTAGAACCTAGAAGGTGCCCTTTCTACACTTTGTTGAATACCTGTAATAGTTATAAAGCTCGTATAGACCATATAATGGTTTCAGTAGGAGTTGAATCGAAATACAGTAATCTAAATACCTTTGCTGGTAACACATCTGACCACCTAATATTAAGAATAGATAGATTAAAAAGCAAGGCTAGAGCAGTAGGAAAGGATCAAGATTGGTTTATGAGCTGCTCTCATCTCAAAAGAGCCAAATATAGAGAAAATTTTTTGAACTTAGTTTCAAATTTCGATCAAAGAAGAGTGCATAATTGATTGATGGGAGAATAAAGAAAATATTTCAAGAATGAGTAAAGAATTCGGAATAAATTAGAAAACAAACAAAACAAATCAAAACAAAAAAATTAATATCTTATAGCAGAAATTGATATAAACCGATTTTGTTATATATCAAAATAAATGAACACATGATGAGGAAATATCAATATCTAGGTCAAATCTAATAATAAATAAAAAGTAAAGAATACTGGGATAAATCAATAAAAGGTTTGGTTATTAGATCTAGATTTAAATGAATTGAAAGTAAAGAAAAATCAAATAAATACTTTTATGGTTTGATTAAATCAAGAGAAAAACCAAAAAAAATATTAAAAATAAAAGAAGAGAATGAAAAATCAACCAATTATGAAAATGAAATAAATATGACTATAAGTATCTTTTACACCATAATATTTGTTGATGAAATATGTGATACAAAATATCAAGAATATCTAACAAATAAAATAACTAATAAATTAAACAATATCGAATCAAATGATCCAAAAAAAGACTTTTGTGAATCAAAAATACGGAATGACGTAAATCTAATATTAATAGAGCCCTTTATTGCGAAGATTAATCAATAGTATATGAATGGTGTGATCGTATTAAGTTCCACCCCCCCCCCCCGAACCCTTTTAACTTTTCAAAAGGAAGTTCGATAAGGATATCATAATAACGGACTTTCATTATTAAATATAAAATTTTTATAGATACTTACTTAATTACATATTAGAATCTTATTGGTTTTTGGAATTTCGATGTTTTATCCAATAAAGATGATAACAAATTAATATGACCACCCCATGAAATATAATAGTAGTAAATTAAACAGTTCTTCTGGCCCTGATGGGATAACTTATGAATTTTATAGAGAATTTAAAGACCAATTAATTCCAATACTAAATAAGCTGTTCAATAGAATAAAATATGATAAAACTACATCAAAATCATTTAAGCAGTCTAAAATAATTCTATTGGCGATAAATGAGGACATAATGAATCTAGAAAACTGAAGACCAATCTCATTAACAAACAGCGATGTAAAGTTATTGACAAAAATATTATCAAATAGAATGCAACTAGATATAAAAAAATTAATATCTATATACCAATCAGGTTTTAAAAAAGTAAGAAGTATATCAAATAACATATATACTCTGAATTATATACTAGAAATGGGGAAAATATTCCCTATCATGAACACAGAAGCACTATTTTTATTTGATCAATTAAAAATCATACGACCAAGTTGATTTATCGTATCTAAAAAAATGTCCTGATGCATATAATATCAGAAGTTTCTTTACAGATTTGATTCTTTCAGTATATGTGGGATCCGAAGCTAGGATCAAAGTAAATGGAGGTCTTACTGAAGTAATTAAAATCAAGCAAGGGATTATTCAAGGAAACCCCCTATCTCCTATACTGTATAACCTAGTAATCGAGACACTACTTATAGCATTAAGGGATGGCCTGAATGGAATAAATATCTCTAAGGAAAAGAAAAAAAATTAAAACAATGGCCTTTGCTGACGATGTAATGATAGCCACTAATTCACATTTAGATGTTAATAAAATTTTCAGATTAATAAAAGAAAATGAAAAAGCATTAAACGCAAAAATAAACAATGAAAAATCGTTATATACCAGAATAGGACACTCAAATTTGTACTTGCCGTTGAAATACATTAAAAATTGTGACATCAAATATTTAGGGTTATTATTTAACAATAAAAGGATATCAACTAAAAAGATCGAACAGAATATAGAATTAAACCTGGAAAAAAATTGAAATTTATAATAAAAGAGAACTGAAAATTTCAGGAAGAGCTTTGGTGTTAAATTCATTGATATCGAGCAGACTATGATCTATATTCTCTCAAATTCCACTAGGAAAAGAATTTATCCTAAATACTAAAAAAAAATCAAACTTTGTATTAGGACAAATAATAAATACAATAAAATATACTAACCTTAATAAGAAAAGAAAATATGGATTTCTAGTTTTGATAAAGTTAGATTATCAATCCAAGGCCCTCCTTCCCAAAAAATTTCTGTTGGCTTACTGATCCAAAAATCCAAAAATTTGGTGCCCATCACTTGAGACATTGCTGACAAATTATACCTATGGAATGACTAAAAAAGAAAAATTTATATACACAAGTCCATCGACTTTATTAATAAACCAGGGGGGGGGGAAATAAAAATAAAAAACTGAAACCTGGATAAGTACTAGAAATATCTCGTAGAATGTTGGTATAAACTATATGGGGGAATCTCAACAGATTTTCACAGTTGGTCCTTTGTGGAACTAAAAAATCCTTTTTTGCTAATTTATAATTTTCAAAAACAATTTTCGATCTATGCTACAAAGAAAAGATATTTACACTTGGAGATTTAATTAAAAATGAGGCAAATGAAAACTGTATGCTGAACGCTGAAGATGAATATCAACCCAACTATCTACCATACGACAAACTGATTCTATGTGAAGAACAAATGGAAAATTATAGAGGTAGCTAGAAATTATTTTTCAAATAAATCTACATCTAATAGAAAAATTGACATTTTTAACTTTAAGAAATGAAATGTACCTGAAATTCCAAATATAATTCCTAATTGAAAAAAATATATAGCAGCTAGAAGTCAAGCCCAGAATTAAATCATTCATGTGGGAGTTCTACCAAGGATCATAGAGAACTCCATGCTCTATGAGAGCATTTATTCCGTCAGAAAAGCTTAAATTACCTTTTTGTGATTGTCCCCTCAAATATTTAAACTATATAAAGCCGTTAGTGTTAAAATTTGGGGGTATTGGAAAAGAATAGAAAATCGATTATATAATTCAATAATATAAGAAAAGAGAGGAATGACTTAAAAAGAAATAGAATTTGTAGATATTTCAAATGGCCTTAAAAAATTCAAAAACCTTATCCCAGAAATAAATACTATTCACGCGTTGGCTGTATGGGAAATACACAAATCAGTCGTGGAAAAAACCTATAAAATGTAAATTTAGACAATAAAGCTTTATTCATTCACTGGAAAGATAATTTAGAATTGATTATTAAGTAATCATTCGCTTATAACCGAAAATAATTTATTAAAACTTAGGCAGCAATCAACTGCCAATGGTTTACATATAAACCTGGATTAACACACTCTGGCGACCAATTAGTTTTTAATAGCCTTTTGGAGCTGCCAGTCGAATCTTTGTAAACTCTTAGCTAGCTTTATTTAACTTTTAACGTAATAACCCTCACATATTTTGTTTCCAATAAAAAAATTCTCTATAAAAAAAAACAATAGAGTCTACTATTTAGCATTAAATTTTCGGAGAGACAGGTCGATCAGTCCCAAATTCGGGTAAGAGCCTATACTTTATTAATCCTGCTAAATTAGGTTCTGAATAGCAGCTCAATTATCTGAACGGATTCATTCTTGTTGAAATAAGCTTATTCAATGACTGCTTGTTACTTATGTCATTCAGCCTAATTGAAGCAATTCCTGGGTTAACCTTTCGGTTGGTTGGTCGATCCCATTCCCCTTTAGTTTTTATTCTTATAGTGCCAATAAAATTCGGTGAATAAAAAAAAATTAAAATTCAGAATTCAGAATCAATTACAAAATACTATTTATTCATAATTTCATTTAATAACAAAACTGATTTTTTGTGTCTTGTGGGTCTGAAAATAAAATAGTTTCGTTAAAAAGTCAAGTGATGTGTTAAAAACTAATGTTGAGAGTATATATATTATCTATACATTTACCTAAACAAAATTTTAAGAGAAAATTGAAAAAATAATCAGTATTTAATGAAATTGCAAAAGTAAATAAAACCAGGTGTATATTTGCAAAAATAATAAAATCCAAGCGCATAATTGTAAAAAAAGTCAAAAAAAATTCTAATTCAATAGAAAACATATTTTGAATTTTGAATATTTCTTTTAGTCTTCTAAATTAAATTTTTGTTTTTTTAGTTCAATTCGCAATTTTATTTTTCTGATAAAATCCTTTATATTGTAATGAGAGATTTTATATTTAACTAAACTCGAAATTGGAACATCAAAATTCACATTCAGAAAATTAAATTTTTTTATTTTTTGGGTTATACAGTTAATTTATAATGTGTATTTATTTGCTATTAAATTTTATTTAGCCAATGATTTATAAAACTTTTATTTAGCTTATGTTTATTATTTTTTTCGTTATTTTTTGTAGAAAAAATATTTTCGCTTATTGAAATAGCAAATGTGATATTTACCAATTTTATATAGATTTGATTGTAAAATTTTTCTCTTACTGTTTTCAATTTCTATATTTTCCAAAATAATAATAATAATAATAATAAAGCTATTAGAACGTCAAAAAATTACGATATTTCAATTTTATTTTAATAATTACGATAAAATTCAGAAGGTGAGGGAGGGAATGCCTATCTAAAGGTTTTAATTTAACATGAAACTTATCAAATGAATATAAACTTTAACACTATGCATAATTTATGTATTCCAAAACTTATCCAATGAAGATTAGTAATAGAATATAAAAGCAATAAAACCTTCAAAATACTTAATTTATTGTTTTTTAAATAACTTTTTCATATACAATCTAGTATAATTAGATTAATATCATTATTATAATGATTAAAAAATATATTTATGTGTTATTTATACTGAAGCTGATTTAAAAAAATTCACCGATGATTAGATAAAACTTATTATAATATTATAAACCGTTTAACCCTCTCTATTTATTTTTCGTATATTTATATTTAAAAAAATTCTCTATCCATTTATCCATTTATCCATTTAATAAAAAAGCTAATTTTACACTTATTATGAGTATTTATATTTTATTAAAACTCAATAATATAAGTTATTTATTTAATTCCTTCTATTTAATATAGCTTGATCCAATTCCTGCAAGGTAAGGAGAATCTAGAGGTTCAGAGGAGAGTTGGAAGAAATTTTATATATTTATTAGGTTTTTTAATAGTATGTACATTTCAATAAACTCGCCGTTAGAAAAAAAAGTGTCTTATATAACTCTAATACACTTTTTACGTGCCCTATTTATTTTTCCATTATTTTACTCTACTTTTTATCCTTCTCATCTTTCTTCCAGATCTCTTAACTATATTCGGTAGAATTTTTATTATACTATACTATCGATTATATATCAATACAGATAATTTCTATATATAATATTTTTTTTAATTTATCTATTATTTATATCGAGTTTAGTAAAGTCTGATTATCAGGCTTAAACATACACATGACTCCAATAATATGAAGGCGCGGTATCAAAAATTCTTTGAAATAATGTCAAGTACAATTTTTTCATTTATACCAACAAATATATTGCTATTTTCACTTCTTTTTACACTAAAAAAGCATAAGACTTTGTATAATTTATATTTTCAACACATATTTATATTAAAATTCATTGTGTAGTAATTTTCTTAGGGTAATTGTTCTTTTTTCCTTTTTATACTTTTATTCTTATATAAAAAAATATTTGACCGGTATTAAATAATATATTTGATAATTCTTAAGGTGATTTTTAACTTCTTTCGTAAGATACTCAAATTTTCATAGATTCGGCTAAATTTGATGTTACATTTCCGAATTTTGGTGCAAGAAAATATACCAATTCCTATGATTATGGATTGATTTTTCTCAAATAATCGAATAATTTAAAGTTATAATTATGTAACATTTCCATAATCTCGTTGTATACCAAAATTTCTAAAGATTTTTCGTTATCGAATACATCTGTCTCAAAATTCTTTAAAATTCATAAATCTCATTTCAATTGATATGATCAACGCATAATATACGGTAGCCTAGAGGTAGATTGTTCGAATCAACATTTAAAAGTCCCATGTCTCGATCGCATAGTATTATTAAACTCTTCTTTGTGGTTAGCCTTAATATTGAATAGCTTAAATGTAGAATAGCCCCCGCTCCAATTTAATTGATTTTTATATCTTTATGCACCAAAGGCTAATAGAATATTTTTTCTGGTGTTCAATGACGTTACTGTAAAAAAAATACCTTTAAAATTGAATGTAGAGCGACAAGCATCCAATGATATAATAGATTAACAATTTTCAAATGACTTGAATTAAAATTCAAGCGAAATAAAACAATGATTGAATGTATTTTTGTTGGATTTAAAAAAATTTGTGATCCAGAATTTAATTATAAGATTTTTTTTCAGAAATGGTTGATTATACATGTATAAATTTAAGTAAAACCCCTAAGTTTCGGATTTTATATCATTAAAGTATTTTCATTATGTGTGATATTCC
>LSSN01000557.1:3844-46124 GCA_001970855.1 Smittium culicis | reverse complement strand
CCATAATCGCAAACTTTACCATAATAATTAAATACGCTCTCGAATACAAGGCGTAATGGAAACTAGCACTACTAGTACCCAATCACTCGACACCCGTATCTGGACAAAAGTGGCATCAACTAACCTGAAGCCCCCAGAAGGCATTGCCTCAGGGTATAAAAAAATTAATTATAAAAACACAAATACATATAAACCAATATCTATCATGAAGATGGTCTCTGGTATCAAACCAAAAGCCATAAAGAGTATTTATATGGGTGTTACACCATTTAAATTAGGATGTAGGCTTGGCGAGTTCAAGGTAGACATCTACGTCATCATAGAGGAGATTCTCGGCCAAATTGGAGAGATTAAATCCTGCTTTGAAGTCTACAATAAAAGAGCATTTTTGTTTCTAAAATTTAAAGATGAAAATAGTGAGCAAATAGTTAAAAATAAAGAAATCAAATTTGCATAAAAATCTATTAAATTCGCGAAAATAGTAAATTATAGCGACGAATGCAAGTTTATAACACTTCCATCATAAAATGGACTAGTGTATGGAAAGTTACACAAAAATCCTACGGATTTTTAAGTGGTATAGGAGAGGTTATTGATATAACGGCTCTCAAACACACAAAATTTAACTCTTACCTATCTAATAGTATCAAAGTAATATTGAAAACTAAAAAAGATGATGAAATCCCTAGCACAATAAACATTAACGATGTCAAAGTTGCTTTAATGCGGAGTGGAGGTAAAAAAATATGTACCTATTGTAAGGATACGACATACTGGAAGTATGAATGTCCAGAAATAAAACTAAAAAACGAGAAGAAAAAAAACGAAAAATATCAAGAGTCAACACTTCAAAAAATATTAAAAAGACTTTTATTGAAAAAACGAATACCGATTCCAAAAAAAATGAAAAAGGAGAAAAAAATACAGAGTTTGTGACAGAAATTGTAAAACCAGCAATTAGTCCTATTGTAGCTCAAGCATAACCAAACGTCAAAGTGTCGATCTTTAATGAATATAATATTATTAAAATAACGCTCGAAAATAAAAATGTGTTAAATAGTATGGTTAAAGGAATCGAATTCCCTCAATTCAATATAAATGATAAAAATACAGAAAGCTTATTTAGAGAACCTATAGGAAGTATCGACAGAAATAATACGAATGTCAGCAGGGTAAGGAAAACCTTATTCAAAAAAATAACACTTGAAGAAAAGTTAGAAAATGTTATAAAAAGAAAAGATAATATAAAAACAGGTGAAAAATATATTACCGAACAGTATTTTACCAGAATTAAGGAAGGGTTAACCCAAAAGTCGGTGATTTCGCCGGAAGAGAAGAATCGGTAGAGGAATTGGTTAATCTGGGAAACAAAGAATACTCAGATATAGAGAAAAATCATCTCGAACAAATTATCACGCCCGAGGATAGCGTAGGTAGTGTTGAAACTACTACAATGAAAATCGAGTTTAATAATTCGGAGGTTATGGATGAAGAGTAACTCTTATATCGAGCCTAAATATACAAACAATTAAGTTAAATAAATCAAATAATAAATAAATTCATGAAGAAAAATAACACTACCTCAATAACTACATTTAACGTTTAAGGAATAGATGATAATAATAACGAAAATCGAATATTTTGATTTTTAAAAAAAATGATTAATTCAGACATATATTGACTGCAGGAAATAAATATAAAAGATAAAGATAAAATATTTTAGTCTAGATACTGGGATAACAAAGTTGTATGGTCAAAATACTCTGAAAATATAATTAATAATAATAGCTACAATATAATAAAAAACATTGTATTCTTTCAAGGGAGATTAAATATCACAAATGTAAATACTTATAATAAAAACAAGTTAAAAAAGATTAATCTTTGCTTTCACAATGACAAGAAGGAAATAAAGATCTTATTTGACTTTCTGTACGAAAATCTAATAGGCGCGACAAACGAAAATGAACAATTAATATTAATGGGGGATTTAAATATGGTTGAAAACGAATATAATGACAGGTTTCTCGCGAAAACAACAAATAATAGTGAACAGTCTAACATGAATAAAATAATGGGTCATTTTAATCTATGCAATGTCATAACTAAATTATTGCCCAATGAGAATTTATATACGTGGAAAAACTGCTCAAGAGCCTACAAATCAATAATTGATCATGTAATATTGCATACAGAACTTATAAAGAGCGCTAAAATAAATGAAATAGGATCGACAGAATTTTCTGACCATAAATGCATTACAATTAATATACTTCTTTGGCCAAAAAATAAAAATAGATCTAAAGTAACCTGGAATTTGAATTCTAAACTTCAAGAAGACGAAATCACAACTAATAAGATAAGCGAATTACTAAAAACAGAAGTCAATTCACTGGATGAGTGAATAAAAATCAAAAATAGATGCAAAAAAACATTCATAAGTTCCAGGAAAAGATACTCGCAAAAAAACGATATCGAAAACTTAGAAAAAACCAATAAAATCATCTGCAGAATGGTAATTAGCGATAATAATAAATCCACTCAAAAAGAAGCTCTTATCCTACATTTAAAATCCAATGAAAATAAAATAATCAAAATAAAAAAATCGGGTGTAATAATAACTCGTTTAAGATCTGATTGAAACAAAAAAAGTGAGAAACCAAACAGATATTTCTTTGGGCTTCTCAAGCCTAAAGAAAATAGGGAAAATGTTAGTGGTTTGTAAAATAAACAAAGAGAATTAGTAACAGGTAATGACGGAATTGAAAAGTTGGTATATAGTTTCTATCATTCGCTATTTAAAAAAGGATTCATCAACTCTAGTTGCCAATCAGAAACCCTTTAAAACATAAAAAACAAATTAGATGGCAAAGATCAAAATTTATTGGACAGAAATATTGAGTACAACGAAATTATAAATGTAATAGAAGAAACATCCGAAAATAAAGCCCCAGATCCAGATGACCTAAAGTTCGAATTCTAGAGAAAATTCAAAGCGGGAATATCCAATCATCTTGTTAAAATTTTCAATAAAGAAATAGAAATGAAAAAATGGAACAGTTTTAGTGGTGGCTCAACAATTTTCCTTATTCAGAAAAAAGGCGATCTGAAGGACCTGAAAAACTACTGGCCATTTGCACTATCCAACTCTGATGAAAAAATATATAAAAAAATATTGAGGAATAGGATATAAAAAGTAATAAATAAATTGATAGTCAGCCGGCAAACAGGATTCATTAAAGGAAAAAATATCTTGGACAACATTCATGCAGCAAATTACTTGATAGAAATTAGCAAAACAAGGCCTCAACTAACCAATGGATGCCTAATAATGCTCAATCAAGAAAAAGTATATGATAGAGTGAACTATTCGTACCTTTTTAAGTGTCTAGAAGGTTTTAGATTCTCCCAATCATGTATAAATAGAATAGAAAACATATATTAATGGATCAAAATCGAGTGCAATTATAAAATAATAATTTACAGAACCGATAAATATTGTGCAAGGATTGAGGCAAGGTGTCCTCTTTTCACCATTATTATAAAACCTAGTAATCGAACCATTACTAATTAGGATAGCAAAAATGGTCTATTTAACCTCGGAGGATACTGAAAATTTCAAATACTTAGCATAATTAGACGATTTATTGATAGTAATTAATGAATGAAAAGATGAAAATATAGACATTGAAACTCCGAAACTTCATTTTATGCCATAAAAAGCAAAAATAAATATATATAAGAACATCTGCACTAAGATAGACTCAACTAACAACTACTGGTTAGATAAAAATTCATTAAAACTAGCATAATCTTTTAAATACCTCAGGATTATATTTAAACCCAATTTAATATCAATAATAGAAAATCAATAATATAAAAAATAGAACTAATAGAACACTAATATTAAATGTAAAAGCACTAATAACCAAAAATTTTGTGTTCTCTCTACTATGATACTACGTGCATGATATCACATTTATACGACAGTTTTATAAATGTAGTTAGAAAAACAATAAGTATCTTTATATGGAAAAATAAGAAATCTAATGTAAAAATTGATATCCTATAGCTCGAAAAAAAGAGTGTAGGACTTGGACTGTTTTGTATTAGCGCCCAATCGAAAAAAAAATTTTTTATAAGTGGTACAACAATGTCTTATGAAAAAAACTACAATTTGGAAAAACCTAGCAGTCTCAAATATTTAACACTTAGCAAATATAAATAGTGTCTTTGAAAATATAATTGATTAAATCATGCATAATAGATCACCAAGAAAATTAAGTAATTTCCATCCAATTTAGAAGGTGGAAATAAAACTAACATAAAAATTGTATAAATTGAGATAAGAGAACATATGTGAATGGTATTACGATGGAATAAAAAAACTCAGAATAAAGAATATCAATAGGTTGATTAGTACCCTTTTTATAAATAAGGATTTTCAATGGTTATCAGAAAATCACATAAAAAACTGTAGACAATTCTTCGAAAAATCTTCACTAATAGTGGATGTAAATTTACTGAAAATTTGAAGTTTCGGTAAAGATAAAAACCCCAAATAAGAATCGCGGTACCCTGGAATCTACTGTAGAACGTAATTTTTATCGAAACAGAATTTTTTGTCTAATTTTGATTACGAAATTTGCATTTTTTTAAGATATTTTATTGGCCTAAAACCAATCTCGAGATTTTATTCGCTGAATCTAAATTAATTAAGAATCATTATTCGATCATTTTTTTACATTTTCTCAAAAATAATATATAATCCTATTTGTAGATAGCCCCTTTAATTATGAATACTATTTGCCACATTGAAAATCGCCATTTTAATTATAGCATATGATTTTTTTAGCTATTATTGATTATCATCCACTGATTAAGTTTAAAAATCTTGCTTTTTTGTTTTGGATATAAGTTCGATTAATATATCGGTTTTATTTATAAAGCTTTAGTTAAATAATTTAAAAGTACAAAAAAAAGAGCTTTTAATATATTTTGAAACATTTTACATATGAAATTTTCTAATATAAAAAATAAAAATTCATAACGAAAAAAAACTACATAGGTAAATATATTTATTAGTATTAAATCGAATAAACTCGCCTTTGATTCTTATATATATTTTTTATTTTGATTTTAGTCATTAATTTTTTGTTAAATAACTTCAAAAAATGAAAAATATTAATATCGTTTTTTATTCAAATGAATTAATACTAAAAAAAACTACGATCACCATCAGAGATATTGAGATTATTATAACATTTATACTATAACTGAGAATCGCAACTGATAGTGCATTCTTAAATACTGCTTCGATCGAAATTATAACTACTGTGAAACTTGAAAAAGTAACTTTCTATATATTTATTCTTAAGGTTTATATTATAAATACCAACGAATTTGAAGTCTTTTATTTAAATATCCTAAATTTAGACCCCGTTGATTCGCATGATTATCAAATAATCTTTGAAAATAAAAACATCTGGTATTGAAAAAGCAATCAAAAATTCCTTTTTGATTGGAAATGCGATTCAGAATAATAATAGTTTTGATTTTTCTATTATTGATATTTACACCAACGATACTGCAATAAATTATCATTTTTGTGATACCACTTCAATTCAACTCTATAAAAGACTGATAAATCAACTTCGATCAATAAAAAATTTGAACCAGATCAAATTCTCCTATTAATTATGAATTTAGTTTATATTTCTACAGCATTGGCAAATTCATTATAAAATTTTTTAATCTTTCATTCGATCTAATGTAATATTCAAAATTTAACCGATTATGAAATGAGCTCTCATTTATGCCACCTCGGGATAATTTTCGGGTGCAGTCGTGTTTTGCGGGGCGGGGGGGGGTATGAGAATTTAAGTTCTTAATCGTTTTTGGAGCGGATCAATAGAGGAGGCTGACTGGTTTCTAGCATTTGTAGCTATTCTGTTATCGCTCGCTCCGAAAGTTGGTTTTGCAGAAAGGTCCATTACATCCACGAAATTACTGAATACACTTAAATAGAAATAAAATTGGTTAGTGTGAAGTCATGTACAGGTGATTGTGACTTTATGCGATGATATCAGGCCACCCAATATTCCTCACCGCGGTACCGGTCCTTTATTGGAAATAGGCATAACTGCGAACTCATAAATTAATTTTTTCATTTGGATTTATTTTAATGATGGTGAATTTATAGATTTACAATTAGCAATATTTCATAGATTTAAGCCTTAATATTATGTATACAGAATCTATAACAACATTGCATATTTTATAAAATATATGTTATTTTTATGGTTTAGTAATAAGAAAAATGTATTAAATAAAAACATTTAAAAAACATAAAATTCAATACTAAAAAGTTTTAAATTGATTTATTCAAGTAAAAATCCAATAAGTTTCATGAATTTAGCCTTTTTTATATAACTTAGATATGGAAATAGAATATTTGTAAAATAAATTAATCAAAAATAGCATTTTATCGCTTTTTTAAATCTTCTTTGTTGAAATGTGCTTTTAGAAAGCATAACATATCAAAACTGTCGTCATCAGTCTTGATATTATTTTAGTTCCAAAGTACGCTGCACTTGATAATACTCTTTTAGAATTCTCACTGGTCTATTTAACTGTAGACAATATATTAAACACTTATTTCAAGTATTTAACCATTATTCTTTCATCTATAAATTTTTTAATTTCTTATCTAGCTATTGAATTTAGATTTTTAGCAGATTATATTTCAGTTCTATTTTTTTTAATTGTTGCTGACATTTTTTCTAGTTTTGTATTTAAGCGCTTTTTGAAGCTCAATTCTGAATACTCATTTTCTGAAGATTTCTCTACAGATTCTTTAGATGAACCTGAATATCTGCAGATTTCATCATTTTCATTAATTATCTCAAACCTTTCCAAAGTTCCAACAATTGCTGATCTCATTTTTAATATACTGGATTCCCCAATGTTTACCCCCATTTTCTAAAAAAAATAAGCTTCAGGATTATTAATAAAATAAAAGATATCAGAATATATATATATTTCAAGCTGTTTTTTCAGTTAATACGCATATTTTTATTAAAAAAAATTTTTTTTGAGTTCATTAAATACAAACTTAACTGTGACTTCAGATGAATAAATATTAGCAGATTATTTGCATAGTTCATATATGGCTACGTTTATAGGTTTAAACGCAGATATTATGCAACTAATTATGTCGAATTCATTTTGGGTAAAAGGTATTACAGATTTGAGATCTATCAAAGCCTTGGAAATAGATTTTCGAACTTAAAAAAAATCTTTATAGCATTGAAAGAAGGCTATTAAATCTGGTTTGTGTATCCATGATTAATCAAACTTCTTTATTTTGATCGGATTTAATATAATTCTGAAAGATCACATTTTTCGTTTGTGATCGTCTAAAAACATTGACTGTTTTCCTTACCTTCGATACCGCGTCTTTAGATTCATTAATTAGAGTATAATTTTCATTTGCATCTGTAATTTCTTCAGTTAATACTTCGAAATATTTAGAAAATATTTGATTAATATCCATATCTTCATTGGAATTTCCAGGTTCACTTTCTTGATCTATTAATGTGAAATCATCCATAAAACATAAATCAGAGAATTTTTATGTATTTTTTTGGTTTATTAATTCTATTTCTTTGCTTTTTACCACTTTTACATACAAATATCTTATTACTGAAAGATGAATTGGGTGTGCAAAGCATAATATATGGATCGGTTGAATAGATTTACATCCTTTGATATTTACTTTTGCACCGTCAGAAATAACGCAAACTATATTTTCCAATGTTATATCAAAATTCATAAGCTTTTTTTCGATCATTTTAATCAATATATCTGATTTAGTTTTCCCATAAGTTCTTAGAAGATCAAGATTTTAAGATTTATCAACAGAGTGCAAGACTAAATTTAAATATTTTCAGTTTTTTATCAAAGTCCATTCATAAAAAGAAATGCTAAATGCTTCTACTTTTTTCTTTCTCTTATACATTTTTGATAATAAACCATTCAATATACTATCGTAATATTCTTTCAAAAATTTTCTAATAGTATTTGGTGATTTTGGAATATCCTTATATCCCTGTAGAGTTAAAAGTCTTTGTAAATCATAGGATGTGTAAATTTTATTCAAAGGGAGTCTGTCTTTAGCAACTAATCTTGATATTACTGCTGTAAGTGATAAGTAATAAGCAGAAATGAAATCTTATAGCTTTTTATTTCGTACTTTAGCCTGAATTTGAGAAGAGCTTGTATCATCAGTTAATACTACTTGTAAAATTTTGTTTAAAAATTCAGCTCAAGACACGTATCTTTTATGATAATGTAAACCACTAGTGCTAACACCCTCGGTTTTTATTATTTATCCTAGTGTTTTCCATGTTCCATGTTTTTTATCATCCGAATTTATATAGTAGCCCAAAAAATTTTTTTTATTAATCTAAAAAAAATATCTTTAACGCTTATTATATAAATTTTTTGGGTTTAGGATTTTTTTTCGATCAGAGGATGAATATTCGATTAAAAAAAAACAGATATTTAATTAAAATTTATAAATCGAAAGCTTTTATCGGAAGTGATATTTTAAAGGCGAATATTTGTTCTTTAAATTTTTTTATAGAATCATAGAATATACCGGAAAATTGGTGATTGAGTATCTATATTTTTGAATAATTTCAATTAAACCAGATTATCATTATATATATATATATATAAATGAACCCAAAAACCATATTAATAAGAATAAATATAACAAATCGATTTTCACGATCATGAATAGATATTATTTTTAAAAATTACTTTGATTTATCCCAAAATTATAACTATATCCTTCGATTTGAGAATAATAACAAATTTTAATTTCACAAGCTTGAAATCAATATAATAAATGTAGTTTATATCAATTATTTTATGTTGATATTTATTATAATACCTATTTAAAATATATATACATTTTTTAAATAGATAATATTATTTTTAATATATTGATTTTTCTAAAATTTTTCCTTATAATTATTTACTATAAGCTAAATTTAATAATATTTCTTAATAACAGTAACAAAATATAAGTATATCAAGATGTATTGATTAAAACATAAAATTTATAAAATGATTTTATTGGATAATAAAAATCATAATACCCAATAAAAACACAAAAAAATTAATATCAATAGATTCTATGCAGTTGATAAATTTTTTGGCAGAAATTTTTCCAAAATGGCGTCATTTCGGAAAAAAAATCAATCAAAAATTAAGAATTTTCGCTAGCGTTAAATTACCAGCTACCGCGAAAAAAAATTTCGTTAAGCGATAGACAAAAAATCGCTCCGAAAACCGGTTAACTTTAATTAACAGTTTTATCGTGCAATCCCTAAATATATACAATTGAAATCAATAGCGAAACTATTAAATTTTATGCGAGCCTATTGATAGAGATATATGGTTCAGAAAAGAATACCAGAATACCAACGAAATCTAAAAAAGAATATTTACTGATATCGGCTGGCAGCTTAATGGACTCAAAAACAATTAGATAAGAAAAATAATATATGCAATAAATAGAAAAGCGGTAATAAAAACTCTCAAATGAGATAAAATAGGAAGAATAGCTAATAAATATCCAATATTTAATTATGAGATTATATCAGATTGAATTAGAGCCAAAGTCGGCAATTCACCTATAGCTTCTTTTTCAAACTAATTGATTACTGGTGAAAAACCAATAATTTCGAAAAAAGACTATTCATCCAATCACAAGAAAGCAATTCTTGTAAAGAGAGAATAGAAACAATTCCATACATTTAATTTTTTTTTTTTTTTTTTTTAGAATTAGTTTATTTTGAATTACTAAAGTATTATAATTATAAAGTGTAAAATTAAGAAGATTGTGCCCTATTGAATTTTTTTAGAGTTAATTGAATTTAATTTTTCTCACCTCGCCTGGTTCAATAAAAAACCAAAGGTTTCTTATTTGAAGCCATGTTTTGTTGAAAATATAGGGCGTATATGTTGAGAAATTTTGTTTGATAAGGTCAATGACCATTATTTTCCATCTTTTGAAAAGATTTTCTGAGTTTAGTCTTATATTGGATAGAGAGCACTCTACCCTCGCTCTGTGGATATTCCATATTGCTAGTGCATGCAGAGTCTTAATATTTGGGAACTTATTTTCGAGAATGTTTAATCCATTAAATATTTGAATGGTTGTATTCATGTTTTCTCTGCAGATATTGTTAACTGAGTTCTCACTTAAAAAATTTATTGCCAGTTCCCAAAACCCTTTAATCCTTGGGCACTCAGTATAAATATGCTTTGTATTCTCTTCTTCGTTTGAGCAAAAACTACATTTATACTTACTTTGGTTGTTCGGATAATATTTATTCAATTTATAGGAATTTATAGTGCGCCTCTGTATAATAACCACAGATGGCTTATTATTTTTACATCTATTTTTAATTTGTGTAGTTTATTATAATTTATATTTATCGAGTTTTCGGGTATACCTAGATCTTTCCAATTTATTTCTACTACTTTTTGGGGATGATTGTTTTCCAATTTTGCTTTCATTTCTTTTTTGCTGGCTTCTTCTAATTTCTTTTCTCCGCATAAAATTATGTTTTTTGGGATTTTAATTTCTTTAATATCGGTTATTTCATTTTTGATTATTTCAAGAACATTTGATTTGGTTTTAAACTTTATAATTCTATTCCCCATGCAAATTATATATTTTTTAACCCCATTTTCATTGTCATAATTATACACTGATTCTGAAAGTGATTTCAATGAATTTATTTTTTCCTTTTTTAGCGCTTGTATTTCTGATTTATTAATTTTCGTTGTCAAAAAGTTATTAACAAAGTTTATATCAATTTTTCCAAGTTCTTTTTTTTCCCATGAAACTTGGTCTAAATAATTAATATTCAATGTTTCTAGTGCTATTTTATATATACTTTTCCAAAAAAAGGAATTGTTCTTTTTTTTTGCAACCTTCAAGTTATCAAAAAATAAATCTTGAATATTTATTTTATATCCTCCGTATGCTTTAAGACTTCCTAGATTTTGTCTCATAGCTTCGTTTGACATTTCGCTCCAAAGTTTTTCTTTACATATTCTATCCTTAAACCATTTGAGAAAGATACTTTTATTTTGAGCTTCAATATCTAACAAACCCATTCCACCGCATTTTTTCTTTCTTATTAAAATATTATATGATACTTTACTTTTTCTATTGTTCCATATGAATTTGCATATTTCTTTTTTAATGTTGAGTATAAACTTTTTGTCAAATGGAGTAAAATGAGACATATACCATAGTTTGGATAGTAATATACTATTCGTTAAAAGTATTTTGCCTCCCAATGATATTTTTCTATCTCTCCAATTATGTATATTGCATTTTATTTTATTAAAAGCTGCCTCTTTATTTGCATTATGATCAATGCCATGCTTGTTGAAATAAAATCCCAAGTATTTATAATTTCCTTCACCATTATTTAGTTTTCCTAGAAAATTTATTGGTTCCTCTACGTTTCCTATTTTTATTATTTCAGACTTTTTTGAATTAAATTTTGCTCCAGATGCTTCACAATGCAGTTTCAATATTTTTTTTGTATTTATAAAATCATTATTTTTTATGAATATTGAAATGTCATCTGCATATGCAAGCGTTTTTATGTTCCATTTGTCATTTCCTATTTCATTTATTTTTTTTCCTCAACATTATTAGCATTGGTTCGATTACTATATTATATAACAGGGGTGACATTGGATCACCTTGCTGTAGCCCTCTTGATACGCTTATATAATTTGTTAAGCTTTTTCCTATTCTGATTCTGGCTTTGTTGTTATTGTATAAATTTTTCACAGTTTGTATAAATTTTTGGGTTATTCCAAATTTTTCCATGCACATAAATAAGTAATCCCATTCCACTCTATCGTAAGCTTTCTCTTGGTCTAGTTGTACGATATGTCCTTTAATTAATTCTGGTGTATTATTTGCTACTTCGTTTACAAAGTGTAGTGTTGCCACATTGTCAAATATCGACCTTCCTTTAATAAATCCGGTTTGATATTCTCCTATCAAATCCTTTAAAATTTTTTGCAACCTGTCGGCAAGAATTTTTGTGAGAATTTTTTTGTCACAATCAATTAGGCTTATTGGCCTCCAATTTCTAATGTCTTTTAAATCTCCCTTTTTTGGGAGTATAGTAATAATGGCACCTTTATTAAAATCATTCCATTTTTCAATCTCTAATTGGTTATTGAATAATTGTTCTAAAATTTTTGATGTTTTTTCTTTATATCTTTTATAAAACTCATATGTCAGCCCATCTGGGCCTGGTGATTTATTATTTGGGCTTATTTCAATTACTTTTTCTATTTCTTTCGCTGTTATTGGTCTGTCTAGATATTCTTTTTGTTCTATTCTTAATCTATTTTCTGCATTTTCAAGCATGATTATTTGTGATTCGTTATCTGATCTACCCTTTCTAAGCAAATTCGAATAAAAATTACAAACTATTCTTTCTATGCTACTATAACCTTTAACTATATTATTGTTTTCGTCGTATAATTCTTCCACTCGCTTTATTCTTTCGTTGCTTTTGATTAGTCTAAAAAAGTACCTTGATGATCTTTCGCCATATTTAGACCATTTAGCTCTTGATCTGACTATTAATCCATTTAGTCTATTAATCTGTAGATTTCTAAGGCATATTTTTTTATTTTCTATATTAATAATTGATGCATTATTATTATTATTCGGGTTATTTATTTTACTAGACTCTAGTTCTATTTCCATTTGCATTTTTTTAATTTTCCCCAACATTTTATAATTTTCCCCAAAATTTATGCTAAATTTTTTTATTTCATTTTTACATTTACTCCAATTATATAAAGTATTTTCGCCTCTAAGGATTGAATTTTTAATAATCTCTTCTATGTTATCTGCATATTTTTTGTTTTTTAAGTGTGATTCATTCAACTTCCAAGTCTCATCATAATTATGTTTTATTTTAGTTTCATGTTTTTCGTTATTATAATTCAATTGTATCTGTAAAATTTTGTGGTCCGAAAATGGAGCTATCAACAATTCTAATTTATTAAAAAAAAATCTATATTTGTTGGGATTAAAATATGATTAATTCTTGATCTGCTTCCTCTAGAATTTTCCCATGTATATCCTTTTTGATACTTTCCTAATTGAGACCAAAAATTATAAAAATTCATCAACTCAATTATTGGTTGTATCATTTTCTAATCACTTTCATTCAGCCTTGGGGGTCATCTGTCTAGATAATTATTTTCTACCATATTGAAATCTCCAACAATTATAGCATTGTTTTTATTGTTTTTTTTAATTTTTGTGTTTATGGTTTGGACGTATCTTTTCCATTCTTTCAGTTTTGATGGTAAATAGACATTGTATATTTCTAATTCGTGTTCACCTATTTGCAGGCTTATTTTCATTACTCTGCCGTCGTCATATATTTTATTATATTTTATAATGATTTCATCACTATTTATTAATATTGCTGTGTGTTTTGTGAAAATACATGGCATTCCCCAACTTTTTTCCCACATTATTATATCACTCTGCTTTGCATGTATTTCTTGAATGCACATTGTTTCTGCATTCATATCAGTTTTAAGGTATTTAAAATTTTTTTGGCGTTTTAAGTTCTTTTGATTGCCTTTGACATTCCAAGATAATATTTTTATTTGTTTTTTTTGCATTTTTTAATTTAAAAGTTTTTAGGTAGCTTTATTGCTCTGTGATATCCTTATCCCATTCAAGGTCTATGGATTCAACATTTTCAACTATTTCATTTTCATTCACGATTCATTTTCTATCCCAATTAAGTTGCTTTCGCTCAATGCCAAGGATGCTAAGCCATCTAACCTATTACTTTCAGATATAGCAGATTTAATTTTCTTTATTTTTTCCATAGCTTTTTTTCCTAATATATTTTGGACATTTTGTCCTTTTTTGATTCTGAGTTTTACTCTTTTCTCCGCAGTTTTTGTGATTGTATTTTTATTTTCGGACGCATTAAGGCTATTGTTTTCAACATTTTTATGTATTTGTAGGCTATTTATTTCTTTCAATATGCTATTAGGCTCATTGTATATGTCTTCATTTATTGAAATTCTTCCAAGTGCCTGTTCTTTTTCTATTTGAGTGACTGGGGTTAAGTTTAGTTTTAAAGAACTACTTATAATTTCTTCGTCTCCCTTGGGTTCGATGGTTTCTTTATGAATATCTTTGTTTTTATCTACAGTATTTACTTCCAAATCTTTTATAAATACTTTTTTTATATTTCTAGGTCTGGCTGATCTACTTCTCTTGATTTTTTTATCTAATTCTGTGCATTCTTTCTTCCAGTGGTCTGCCTTTTTGCAGTATGTACAAATCGGAGGAGATCCAATCCACATAATAATAACTTTTTCGCCACAGGATTCGATGTGAGTAGGTATATCCACTTCTTTGTTAATCTTGATCAATATTTTTAAATTTTTTGAAAGATATCTCTCTTTTGACTCGTGTTTTAATGCTGTTATGTCTATTACGTCTCCAATGCTATTAAATTCGTTGTATAGATCATCAACCAGTTTCCAAATCGTGGGCTTACTAAAGGATGGTATTGTGAGTATTTTATACTCTTCACCATATTTATATGTTTCTTGAAATAATATCTGCCTATTTTCAACTTCGATTTGACTTTCTTTGGCTTTCTTTACATCTTCTAGGTTTCTAAATTTAACAAAAAATATTTTTCTCTTCCAATCCATCTCTGGGTTTGTCGGAATATCTCCTAGCTTGTCTAAGATTTCTTCTGCTCTGATTTCCCATTGTTCATCATATTCTTTTAGCATACATCCTAACTTTAGATCTGAACTTCCAATACTAAGGATTTTAGCCTGTTTTGATTCCTCTCCGGTTATCCATCCGATCACTGATACATGCCTAACTTTGTGATCTTTCTCGCTTTTTTTGATAATTCTGGTTTTTTCGTACAGAGGTACATTTCCTTTTTTTGCAGTCGATGCGTAGGTTTGGATTCCTTTGTTGTTGTCCATACTGGGAACTGTGTTCATTGGGGTGCCATTAGTTTTTAATTCAGTCAATGATTTTTAGCAGAGATATAAAAGATTAATATTCTAAAAGTAAAAGTAAATCTTTTTTCGAGTGTTTGGCTTTATCCAAGAGAAAATTGACACAATCAGATTATTAATTCTGATCCAATTTAGGAATAATCTTTAAAAGTTTAATAAAATAAATGATTTTCGAAATGGATATTATTTCTTTGGTGGAAAATTTTTGAAATGAGCTACATCTCGTATCTATATCCTATATAAATCATCCAAAGACAAAGGAAACAGTATGTAAAAACTCCAAAGATAAATATAAAAACCTGGATTGCATGGCTTGAATTTTTAGGGATTTAAAGATAGTTTTAAGAGAATTATTTAAGTGGTTACTTGTATGTTATTGCTGATGATTCAAACTTTTTGAAAAAGAAAAAACGTGTTCATATATCTTCTTTTTTTTTATTTTAAAAATCAGGATAATCAAGTTTTATACTCATAATTCGAATTTGCTAAAAAGAAAGATTGGTAGACAAAAAAAAATTTGACGAATATCCATAGTCTCCGAATAATTAAAAGCGAAATTTATTTAATTAAAACATTTTATTTTATTTAAAAAATTATTCACGGTTAATAATATGTAATTTTTATTTTAATTAATTAGTTTAAACAATAAAAATTACAAAAGCAAAAACTAAATGGCTACTTCAATTTAAACTACAAGCCTTATCGGTAACATAATTTAATATAGTATATCTTATTATCGCTTAATTCGATGATAACTACATCAGGTTAAAGCAGGTAAATTATGAGTATATGAAAATTCTAGTTTAATTATATTTACAATTTTTACAATTACTTTTAATAAAGCTGTTTTTGATTGTTATTTTTATAATACATGAATTATTAAAAGATATATGAGGCTTCAAAAATAACAATTACGCACGAGTTTCCCTAAGTGTGTATCGAATCATGACATATTCCATCAAGAAGTGTAATATTAACTATAAAGCCAATGATTTTTTCTGTGGAAAAATCTCTGGAATTTCGAGATAAAATGTTAGCTTTAGATATTCTCTCGTATGTATTAATATATTATAGTCTATAATAAACTTAATTATTCATCAGAATACATTTATTTTTATCATTTTTTTTAATTTTTAGGTTATATAATAAATTATGAGGAAAATAGGTTTACACTTGGTAGTTTACAATTTTGAAATATCATATAAATTGATTCTGAGAATTCTGGAAGCTGCAGTTTGATACAATTATTTACTTTGTGCGTTTAGTGGCGCCTATTTTTAAATCAAAGTTTATGTTGAAGTTCAATTTATTCACATAATAGTCTTTAGTTCACTAATTATGTTTCCAAGGTTTTATCTCTCTGGAATAAAATTTTTTTACAAATATTTTTAATTCTATGATTTTAATTAATGGAATAATATACCTAAATTTATAAGCTTTAAATTTATAATGAAGGTTTTGTGATGATTTTTTTTCCAGCAATTTTAAATTTTATCTAAACACGTTGATATTAACAGTATATAATATAATGCAAAAACTAACTAAGAATAAGTATTATATCTGAGCTCTTTTTCTAGATACTATGGAGTTAATGAAAATACATTCAGAACGAATATTAGAAATGAGAGTAAAAAAAATATAATGATAACGATAATAGTAATAGAAAATGAAAACTAAGATTATATATGCTTTAGATTTATATTGCTTAGAAATATATAATACATGTGCGATTATATAGTATAAATATAGATGCACTTGTATTAAAAATTTCAAACATGCAGCATTGTGAAGTAAACATATATGTAAATGTGTATACTCACATGTACAAATATTTGTGGCGTTAATTTAAATACTAATTTTTATGTATAGTTTATTTATGTTATATTTTAATTGGTATTTTTCTACTAGTATTTTTAGTTAGTAAAGTATGTTTAAACACAAAAACTTAATATTAAAGTTATGAAAGTAGCCTTAATTACTTCAAATTTAACAACATCTAAAAAATGGATCACAAAAAATAATAAAATATATATACATTCAAAAAAAAAGTTTTAAGTTTACAATTGAGAATATTATTTATAACTAAGAATTAAAAAAGACTGAAACAGCCAAGAAGAAAAAGTTAGCTTAAATTAAAGCACGAATAATAGTATAAAAAATGCCCTTTTGAAAAAATATAGATTTCAGAATTACATAACAGTAAGTAAAAACTACATTGCTTATATCCTATATATCTATTTATCTATTTATACTAATAATGATTACAAAAACCATATACAACGGTTATTGTAGATTTTAGAATTAATAGATAACCAAATATAGGATCCTTTATTTTCAAAAAATACTGTACAAAAAGAAAAAAATTATATAAATGACGGATATTGGGATGCCATAAATTCTCGGATTATATTTTATAGCAGCACCTGTTACCTTGACATAACTGTTAATTATTTTTATTTTTTCAATGTACATATCTTTATGCATACAACGGCACCTTTCTCATAAACCAACTGCATGACGTGAGCAGAAAAATACCAATACTAATGTTTAAACCCAAAAATCTCACCAATAGCACCCTCAAATAAAGTGAATAGAGCCCTACTCGCGTACCTCACTTAATTCTTAATTGCACTTTAGACTTTATACTGAGGCGCATACAAGTGAAAACTTATTTTGCTTCTTAAATTTACTACTCTTTAGATAAAGATCAAGCTTAATGAATCAAAACGCAAGCTCTTTTTAGAAAGTGATAAGCCAAAATGATATTTTCAATATTTTTTCTTTATACTAAGACTCCAATTATAAATGAAATAAAATTATATGAAATATACTAGATAGTAAAAAGTGTATCAGTAATAAGTTTCTTTCTTGGTAGAATGAAACTAATGGTGACGCGCATTTTTTAAAATATATGAATTTGTATCTTAAGTATTGTAAATAAACGCAACAGAAAATGAAATTAGTAGACCAATTACAATCTAAAAAAAGACATCAAGAACTCCTTGAACCAATGCCCAGTGAGTATGAGGCTGCTAGAGCGGCGGAGGGGGGTCTTTTGAAAAATTATTTTTTTAACTTTTTTAATATTTTTTATTAGTTTTTTGTATACTTTTAAATGTTTAATAAAATCTGAGAAAAAAAAAAAGACATCAAGAACAATTCGTCAACATAGTTATTATTATATTAAATTTTTATTCCATTTACTTTTAGTCAACAAAAACCTTTTAAACATATTTTATTTCTTTTCTACTCTAGATACGAATGGAAAGGGTGATGGATACTTTTAGTCAAAATATAATAAAAAAATATGAGAGCCCGAAGAGAATTATCAAAAAAAAAAGAAAATTTTTGCAAACAGCATATGCTATTGTTTTAAACTAAATTCAAGTCAATTTTCGTATAAGTATAGTTTTTTTATTTTTTATATATCAATATCAATTCTTTAAACAAATAAAACAAAGTTTCCATATTAATAAACGATACCCGGTGTACTAAGTAAACTGTATACCGGCAGTTCGACCTAAGGTTATTAAAAAAAAATTGGACGCAAACGATTAATTCTTAGGCCAATTACAATTAATTCTATTGCCCAGTAGAATAGAGGAGAGAAAAAAAAACATAAAAGTCAAATCCTATCGACGGTTACAAAAACTACATTTCGAAAAATAAAATTTCAGACTTTTTTAATTAATTAAAGTTTAACAAGCTAGTAAGTGCATAAAATTTGATACAATCTAGTAGTGTAGGGATCAATTTTAGCCCGAGTGGAAAATATTAAATGTGCGGTTACACGAAGTACAATCCTAATCGAAAATTTTCTGGCTATTAAATAGCTCAGTTAAAAAATTTCGATTTTTTTATTGCAAATGCACAAGTTCCATTACAAAATTAATAATTTCAATAAAAGAAAAAAAAGTATATTATGATATTAAAAGATATTTTTCCAGATCAGCGAATAGGATTCCATGAAATTTGGAAGAATAGAAAAGACCAATTTTGGACAATGTAAAAACCTGAAAATTCAAAAATAATAAACGAAAAATACAAAAGTTTTTGACCGTTTTGTAACAAGGCCATTCCAGAAACAGTCGAAAAATTTACTTTTAGCAAGCAGAAAGTGACAAGCCATACTTTTAGATAATATTGTGCGATTTTTTAAAAAAATTCACAATTTTTTTAATTTAATTTTTTCTAATTCTTATCATTCTCAAATGAAGCAGGTTGTAAATCTCCTTGGGGGTGGTGGGTCTGAAAAAAAATTTCAGTTTCGTGCTGGTAACACATACCATATTATTGAGCTGGAAATTGCAAATTTTTTTTGATGGGATTCGTGCTAACCGATTTCTAATACTTGAAAGTATTATTGAATCATCATCTCCCTTGATCCAATGCCCTGAAGGTTTGAGACTGATAGAGATGCAGAGAGGATTAGGACATAATTTTTATGTAAAAAATAATAAAAATTGTTATAAATGATTTTCTCATAAAAAAAAATTCTACTATGTGTAATAAACCCTCATTTAGTTTTAAATACTTTTCTTAAGGATTGGCATTGAATTGGAGCTCATCACCCACAATTTTATAATTAATGTACAGATAATTCAAGCCTTTCAAAACATAATAGTTATATATGATTGCTTTTTTGATACATACACAATACATTATAGGCTGTATTATATAGATTTTCTGGAGAAATATATCAAAATTCGAAAAATAAATAAATAAAACAAGAGTTAATTTAGTTTGAATAAAATTAAAATATTTAGTGTCAAAATAATTTTTTATTTTATATCTCATTGTGAAAACCCACAACTAGTGATATTTTTCTAATTCTATTTTATTAACCATTTAGATAATGTTTTTACTTTCTCCTTGAGTTTTTTTTCATATCTATTTATGCCATAAATTTATTTAAATTTAAACAGGGCTAAAAGCTCACAGACAGAAGTATAATAAATTAAAATTAATGAGGTATAAAGACCGCTTAGTTTAAATTTTATGATTACAATCCAATATTTTTTATAACTTTATTATTTTTAATTTTTCTTATTAAGAATAATAATAAATAGCAAATATAAAATTATCGCAAAGTAAATGTTTCACGCATAAAATTTTTACCTAAGGGTTTTAATTTTGATTATTTTAATATATGAAAATATTACATGCTTTGATAAATTTTAATTAAACTTTATTTTCCCTTTTCATTTCGAATAAAAGTTTTTGAAAAGTGCAATAATTTCTCTTTTGGATCTAAATTTTCGAAATTTTATGAGAGAAAAATAGGTATATTCAAAATAATATAAAAAATATTGGGCAACGATCTAATGGTTATTTGCATAAAATAAAACTGGGAAAGAAAAAAATAAACATTAAATTAGCCAGTATAACTAAAAGGTAGAATAAATATAAATTTTATTCATGCGAGGCTTTACACAGCATAAAAATACAATTAAATTTAAATCATAGAATATTTTTAGTAATAAAGCGTACTTATTAAGCTAGGTAAATGAGATCAGAAGCACATATATGTATAAAAAATAGATAATTATGTAGAAAAATATCTGAATTCAATAAAGACTTTGATTTTTATACTCATCTTTCACAACTAATGATAAATTTAATAATGGAATTTTTTTTAAATTTTTGAATCATCATCCCACCTTGAGTTTAAAAAAATTTCCATTATTTTATTAATCGAATAATTTTTGCAACTAATTATTGTACCCCAATACTACTTATCAAAAATAATCCGACTTAAAATAAAGCTTCATGTCATATCGAAATTTCTAAAAAAATTTTTAAATAGCTACAAAAATAGGCGTAATTGTTTTATTAGATTTCAACTACATTTTTTCATCATATCACTTTTGAAAATTATCTATTTATGTATAAGAATTTTTTTATCAAGTGTAAAATAAAAAAAATATGAGATGCTTTCAAAAAAGAATGAATTAACTTAGTTAATCTTGAGAGTTTGCTACTGGATTTAAAATTATGATTCAAATAGACTAAATATGCATTTATTTCAAAAAAATTTTAATATAAAATTAAAAAATAATAAATTCGCGATTATAAAAAAATAAAAAGCTTAATTTTGAAGCAAAAAATAAAATAATTTGTGGTTATACAATTTAAATCACTAAAATGGTATTGATTTAGAGTTTAATTTGCAAAAAATAACGTTTTTAATATGAAAAAACTATATCTAATTAAATTGATTTTGCAAAATATATCAAATTCTCGTAAAAAACTCCCAAAATTGAAATAATAAGCAAATTAATATTTTTACAAGTTTATATACGTTCTTGTAGAAGTGATAGTTTTAAAATTATTCATAAATAGGATTAAAATGATTAATAGCTATGATTTGTACAAAAAATAAGGATAGGAGATTTTTAACTAAACTAATTTCTAGTTTTGTAAAATTAAACAAGATTTATTATATTTTATTTTTTTGGCAAAAACTCATAAAAAATTTTTTTATTTGATATAGTGAAAGCCCAAAAGTAAGCAGGTCATAAAAATTAAAATTAATTATGACATTTACTATAACTGACTTGGCTGAAAATTTTAAAATGATTTTAATTGGAAAGTGTAAAAGTACAATGGTAGTTGAAGATTAAGACATTTCATAGCAGAAATTTGAGTATAATAATCAGTCTATTCCTTGAGTGTTATTCAGAATTTTTTTTAAATTTTATTTAAAAATTAATTAAGAGCTTATTTTAACTGGAATAAAAATCTTGATTATTATTGGTAATTTCATCTTTATTAAATTATAGAATTATTGAACATAGTGATTTACACTTTCCCTTTAATACAAAATTATCAATCGAATCACTCGATATAGGAATAATAATGAAGTTAAAATTATTTTCAAAACTAAAATCATTAATCATTAATTTGGTCTTCACATGTTCCAAAAAATCCAAGAATATAAAGTCTAAGCATTTTTAATCCATTTGAACTTAGATCTGTTGCATTGAAAAATGAATCAGTTTATACATAAATCAACAGTATTAAAGTTTTCACCTGTCAAAAAAACGAATATACATCTAGTTATTGTAAAGAATACATCTCAAAACATACAGAAAATATAGAAAATGAATTTTATGATTACATCCACAATAATTATTCGAATAATATAATTGAATTTGATTTTTTCATGGACGGAAATTTTAGAATAATATAAAGCAGTAAATTAAATCAAGTAGGCGATTTATAAAAAACTGTACCTATATCTATTGAATAAAACGAGAGAATAGTTATCATGAGTTTGAAAGAATTCTTAAATAAACAAGACAAAGGGTTTTATTTAGATGATGTAATGTTTAATAGAGTGTTTAACGAAACAATAAAATTTTGATTATCTATAAAATATAACATGATAAAGAACGAAAAAGATAAGCTAAAAAAATTCAGCCATTTGAACAAAGTGAGGAGCTTGAATGAAAAATGTAATAAAATTTAGACAAATTCTATTAGAATTAATAAATCTTAAATACGGACTTTATATTATCTATCTCTTAGTGCAGAATGTGCTAATTTATAGGCATACGTTGCTTATTTTAACTAGATATATAATTTATTATTCGATAATATTCTTCACTATGTTATATCGGTATAGACTGTTCATTAGAGCCGAATTTTCACTAAAAGACTGGTTGTAGGCCATTTTGGTCATATTTCACTTTATTGGTATATATGAATAGATTTTAAAGTAGTAAAAATAAGAGTTAAATAAAAATTTCAAGCTTTATAAACTGTTCCTTCTAATTTCTAGTGTAATCAGCCATTTCTAAAGCCGCATTTAGCACTTAATATCAATCTAAATTCTAATAAATTATTCCAAAATATATCCATTAAAACTCAATCAAAATGTATACATTTTAAGTACTACGAACAAATAAAAACAAATAAAAACCAGAGAAATAACAGGTTTACGAAGTTATTATACTCCAAATTCAATTGCTCAAGAAGCGAAGAAAAATTTCAAGATGTCGGCTACAGCGTCAACCAAGGTGAGGTTGTTACGAATGGAAGGATGTATACCACTGAATACGAATCCTACATGTAGGGTTCTTGAGACCTTACCCCCAAAGACCACATGTGGAATTCTAAAAATTAATTCGAGCACAATCTCGAATCGCATTAAGATCCAGAAATTAATCATCTCCACCCTGCAATAATCGGGAGGTAATTTAAATTAAACTTTATTAACAGATACATAAAACTCAGTAAATTGGCTGCTAAGAATCACAAACTATTATCCAAACCCGATCAGAACGCTCTAGAATTCGCAATGATAGGAACCCATATTGAAAATTTTTCAAAAGGTATCATTGTATTCGATAATACGAAGAAATCCAAGATTAATTTCTTTATTAAGAAACCAGTAGCATAGTACAATGTTTATTCATAATTGCGCTATACTATGTCTAGAAATAGAAAAACTCTTATGGATTTCTATCTGCACTAATTCAGATTTTGAAAAAGAAATCGATGCAGTGGACCAGAGATAATTTTCCCGAGTACCAGCATATTTCCCATCAAAGTGCCATCGAAAAAAATGGTAAGTTAAAAACTGACGAATAAGAATGATAATCTTCTTACACAAGCGCTATCCAAAAATCAGATCAGCAATTGTCCAAGACAATTACAGAGCCAAAATCTATTTAGCCGATAAAATACCAGCAACCGCAGCTAAATTAACCCTAGATGAAGAGGTGTCACCAAATGGAATTAGAACAGACAGTCTGATAGCTGAAAAAGTAACTCCAGCAGTGAAAATCAAATCAATTTCAACCAGAAAACATATTGGGACCAAGAAACATGCCTAAACAGCCAACATCAGTTTCGTGATCGAGCATGGAAAAGTCCTTAAGATCTGTTCCGGATATAAAATCGAAAAAATATTTTCACCGACATGTGCCGCCCCAATAAATGCCAATCTAGCTTAAGTATACCAAAAATTCTAAAAAAAATACATTATTAAACCATGAAAATTTTTTTTGGAGTATCACCAGTTACGACCGGGCCGATCGGCGGACTGAAAAATATTTTACGGAAAAATCAAAAATAATTTCAAAAACTGCAGAACTGATCATCCAAAAATCGACGACACCAGACCGAACGCCCGAATAACCGATTATTATCCTTTTTTTCTTAAAACGGCTTACTCGGCAGTTAAAGCACATCAAAAGTCAACGGTTAATCCACATATTAAGAATTAGAATCAAAATCCCGTTTTTACAGCAGCCGAACCCAACTGGGAAAAAGTTTCACGACCTCCTGGACAGCCACCAGATTTCTAAAGTATTTTTTTCGAGGCGTTTTTAATTCGGGAGCTATCATAGTATCCATGAACCCAGATAAATGTTTTGTTCCTTCAATTTTTGTGAAAAAAGAGCCTTCGAAGATAGGCACGCTGTTGGATATGATATATATCAACGATATTACATTTTATGAAATTTTCAAGATGTTAGCTTCAAGCCATTGAGGAAAATCGTGTTTCCCGGGGATTTTATGTGAATTTGAATGTCAAATTAGTACACAATCGTGTTCTTATACACCGTGAATCGAAGAATATGTGCCGCTTCATACATGACAAGACAATATACGAGTTTATATCCCTATCATTCGAACTTATCACTGTGCTGAGAGTGTTTTAAAAAATAATGAAAATGGAAATCGAGATGCTCAGTTTGATCGAAATAAATCTTGAGTTTTACATAGATGGAATCGCAATCTTCATCTCATCGGCGGAGAAATTTTAGAGGCATATAGCGATAGATTTGAAGCACATGGAGAATCTTGGAATCACAATGAACCTCATTAAATATTTAATATTTCAAATCAAAAGTCATGCATTTCTTGTGATAATTTCAAATACTCTGATAATGTATCACAGTGTATAAATGATACAGAGTGGATGAATTCGAAAACCATTCCACTAAAAAGTAATATTTCAAGTTTTGACAAGCTTTTCTCCTTAACCGGAGTTATTTTGCTGACAAATCATCCAGCATATTACTAAACTGTCTGAATTAAAATTTTACCATTATTATTATTACTGTTATTATTATTATATATGTACCTTTTTTCATTTAAAGGAGAATCTAAAAAAATACAGAGAATTAGAACATATAAGGACCCTCAAATATCTAAATAAATCATTATCGAAAAAATAAAAAAAAATTCCTTCAAAACAAAAAAAATAAAAACCCTAGTGATATTAAACTAGGTACACATAACAAATAAATAAAACCTGTGATAAATGTCTATCCACATTACCCAGGACTGAGCTAAAAATACTCGAAGAGAAGTATGAAAAGAATTAGACCACCATTTAACTTTGATAAAAGCAATTAGAATAATCTGGCTGTTCAACGCAACTGCAAAAGCAATAGGTCCGACAGTAATGAAATCACTGGAGCTTAATATCGACATAACCAGCTAACTACAGAAATCAAACTTCAGATACAGAGCATTATGCTCGTTTTCAGAAATGTGGCTGTGGGAACTGAATTGGTGTTACACCTTATATCCGCCACTGGTACCCATCTCAACTGATTATGAATCTGGCGGACCTAAAAGCACACATAACTAAAACTACACATTCTTTTGGGACAGGCTCGAGGATAGCCAAAAGCGAATTTTTCCTGGTTCAAATATGGGATCCGGAAACACAACAAAATTACTCAAAAAAAAGGTAGTAAGCTTCTCTGGTACATATTTTAATTCTAAATGCACGACTCTGTGAAATTCAAAAGTAAGGATACATTCAAAAAACATGATGTTCTAGGGTATTACCATGTAAGGAGGGGAAAATTCGAGCCACAAACAATTAATACTGCAAATTAATGGCAGAAAATTGCCATTAAAAACAATATCAAAGTATAAATCAACCAGATAGTCAATTACGAGAAAATTTTAGCGTATTATCTATTTAAGAGTTCCAAAAACCTTGGGAATGGAGGATATCTATGTAATTTTTATGATCTGTGAACAAGAGGTGGGATCCGCTGAAGTTAAATATTACGCATAAGCAGCCAATAGAAGCCTAGTTATACATTTATTCCAGGACTAAGAAACGAATTCCATGGGCATGAATGATCTCTATCGTTCCTGACGAAAGATGGATGCGTACGAAATTCCACACACACCCTGTTTTCCCAGCAATACTACTGGTAATAATGGAGAATATAAAAATGTCAATTATCACACCCAACTCGGAATCTCAACACTAGAAACCATTTTTACAGATTTTGCAGTTTTATCACTTAAAATATTCTCGGATGAATTCCTTCAGCGGGTGATTTGTGCATCAAAAAATATAATAAAAAATACTATGCTGTTTTTACATTGCGACCTAAAACTTAAAAACGATTCTATTAGGTCAAATAAAAAACGAAATTATGCTTCATTCCAGAAAAAATTCTAAATATAGACTTCCAGTTACCAATTAAACATAAAAAATACGACTAGTTAATCCTAGCTAATTATATTGCGTCTCTGATAAAAAACCAAAATCTGCACTAATTCACACTACTGCAGTTTCTGAATATTGGATGTGGTTTAAACCAACCAATAAGACTATCACTCCAGGCAGAAGAATAGGGAAGCTTTTGAAAGGGCTAAAAAATAGGGTAGAAAAAATCCCCAGCGAATATCCTACATATATTTAACCTCGCTTAAATACTTTAAAACATGGAGAAATAACAATAAATTGCTCTTGATATAATTGGCTAAGAAAAAAGTCAACCTTTTAACACATTAAATTTCTTTGAGACAACGATATAAACTTGAATGAATCCAACGATCTCACATTGGCAAATCTGAAGATGGGAATTCGAGTGCCTATTGTATTCAAAAAATAAGGAGAAAAAACACAAAAAGCATATGGCTCTCGCCTTTAGATATTGAAATAAATGGTTTTCCTGTTAAGATTCTCGAATTATACCTATTAATTTACTCACATTATACTTCACTATGGTATAATATAATGTGTCTCATCTTTTAATGGCTAAACGAAAATTTCAAATAAACTAATTACTAATTAGTCATATAAAAATAATAGTAAATCAAAAAAAAATTTTTTTTCAGGTATATATCCTTTGGTACGTCCTTCTGATAACTTTATCGTCTTTTCTTTCGCAATGGTACTCAAACTCATTAGAAAAAGATATTCTTATTAAAACAAATCTTTTAACTATTATAATTTATCAGATTCTAAAAAAAAAAAAACCTCCAATTTAATTTAGCAAACATGGAGCAACAACTTTAGACAAGATATCCGAGCTTAATGATAAGATTAATTGATTTATGACAATAGGAAATTCTGATGAAGAGGATATTGAGGACAATTACATCACAGCCCATAGCCAAATATTTGACCTCCAAACCTAGCCAAAACTCATTGAATCACTTCCTAGTTTAGAAGAAGACATTTTCCGCGCTCCATTGTCCAAGGAGTAAAAGTGGGAGATAATACACTCATTATCACATACTGTATGAATGAAATACAGCCAGCCTCTAATAAATAACAAAGCATCTTATGAAATTAAGAAAATGGATACCTCCTACTATAATATTCAGTCTTTCCTTGCTCAGACGACTATACCGGTTGATTTTTATTTTCACCATCTGCTGCAACTGGAATAGGTGCCATCAGATGATCCGAGAATAATGTTTTCAAGCGCAATGAGGATGCTTCTAGCAGAATCAGGAACTATGATCACTCAGGCAAGGTTGGAAAACCTGCACCAGGGATTAAACCTTCCGGGCCGCGCAATTCAAGTAAATCCCACATGCAATCAACACCTAATGACTAATCCAAACTATCGAAACTTATATTTCCTAAAAAAGCCACTAAAACTTCACGCAGCCGGTCCTTTCGTCAGCGCCAGAAGTTTGGCAGTGCGCAACCTGCGACTGCATATTCCTTCCAAGTTACAACGGCGCCAAATAATCAGGCGGAAAACACAAAACATAGCTTTTCAAAGTACTCAAACTCTAACCAGGGGTTTCGGGGAAGCAGAGTCAGGGGTCGCGGCTGTGGAAAATCCCACTATGCGGCGGTCTACACGCATTTAGAGAAGTACGGGGGTTGCCTACAAACGATCTCTGGGTGCAAAAAAAAATAAACAGAGGATACAATCCACCTCTGTTAAACCCACTGCAGATGAAAAGGGTTTCGCAACCAAGCAGACGGAAAATGGAACCAAAAGCCGCGAAGGCAATGACCAAGGAAGTTTCTCAGTTACTAGCAAAAAACGCCATTACAGAGGTATCAAAACATTTTGCCGGGTTCTACAGCGAGATTTTTACAATCCCAAAAAAATCGGGAGAACTGCGCCCAGTTTTAAATATGCGCCCACTAAACCGATTTATAAATCAGCGGAGCTTCAAAATTGAATCACCTGCGTCAACATGCAGGATGATGCGGCGGAAAGATTTCCTTAATTTATTAGGCCTATCGGATGCATTCCTGCATATAATGATAAACTAATTATCCAGGAAATATTTGAGATTCCAATGGAATTGGAGAGCATAGCAATTCATGGTTCTCCCATTCGGAATGAGCATGTCACTAATAGTATTTAACAAAATACTTAAACCAGAGATATTGTGGGTCAGGTCACAAGGTATCAGAATGTCAGCCTATTTAGACGATCTCCTCATTATGGGCTCGTCAAAATCCAACTGCGCAACGGTCACAAAACTAGTAATTGCTAAATTTTAGGAGTAAGGTTTTTTAATGCAATTAGCCAAATCCAATCTTAACCCGTCGCAGACAATTCAACATTTAGGCATGCTAATAAACACCAGAAATATGACTTTGAAGGTTCCCTCAAACAGAATCAGAGACCTCGAGAGAGAAGCCTTATCGATTTTTAGAAAAGGGCAAGCTACTATAAGGGGCCTTGCTTCATTCATTGGGAAGGCACAAGCCATGTCGGTGGCAATCCTGTTAAGACGCCTGAATTTGAGAAAGATCCAAGAGCTGAAGATAAAATCCTTGGAATCGTTGAGAGACTGGTCTGAAACAGTCCAACTGAAGGATCATGCAACCCAGAACCTAACATGGTGGAAAGAGCAATTATCAAGATGGTATGGGAATTGCCTCTTTCCAGAGATTCCAGAAATAGAACTCTACACAGATGCCAGCGACACCGATTCGGGGATATTTGCGGGATCCCAAGTATTTTTGTGTCATAGCCAGAGCGCCTGAAGAACTTGCACATCAATGAAAAAGAGCTGTTGAAAATTTTATACTCAGTAAGGCCTCCGACTGTTGCTGGGAATTCTGTTCGGGTTTAATCAGACAATACCACAATTATTTCATACATAAGGAAGTTTGGGGGGAGGGCAGTATCAGAGAAACTTCTAGAAATATCAAAAAGGATATGGAGCCATTGCTTAGAAACAGGAACCCGCCTCAGATAGCTTATGTACCGACTTCGACGAACCCTGCAGATGCCCCATCCAGGATGACCGCTCAAACGAAATAGTCATTGGACACTACAATCTTCAAATAAATTCAGGAGATGTTTGGTCACAACGACGTAGACTTATTTGCGGCAGAACAAAACAAAAAGTGATACCTATAATACAGCTTGTACAAAGATATTGAGGCTGTGGGAATCAATTCTCTAGCTCACTCACGGACCAATTTGACGAGTCCTAACAGCTTCCCACCGTGGAACTTGATCATTCAAGTTATCCAGAAAGTCTTTCGAAAGAGGATAAAAATGACGATGATAACGCCAAACTGACCATCGGAAATTTGGTATCCAGATGTTACCAGCCTCAGTAGTTATACCAGACCCGAAAAGCGGCAAATATCCACATTCAAAGAACAAATCGTGGAGTTTGATGGCTTTGAGGATAAGCAGGGCTCCCTCTTCAGTCAAGGCTCGGCAAATAAAGCCATCGGAATTATTTTGAGCAACCCAAGGAATAGAAAGAGACTTAGACAAAACCACCCGGCCCAAAAAAGGTTTCTAAGCTGAATACAATCTGAAAAAATATCACGAAAAATTAACGCAGCTAATGTAATTATTTTTCTAGCAAAACTTTTTGTAGACGAAAAGCTATTCATTTCCACCATAAATTCATACAAATCTGCTATACTTAATATCTATGAAAATTCAAAGGAAATCGCCTCTCAGCCAAGTTTTATCACTTTCTTTAAGACATTTCAAGAAACATCAATAGTATCGTTCATAAGACCTAAATTTGATCTAATACCAGTGATAAAACAGTTAAGATCATGAGGACCGATAAAAAATTTGGAAATAAATGAGTTAACAGCAAAACTGTGCTGGTTGCTATCAACGTGTGGTTTTTTGCGTTCAAGTGTTCTTCACAGAGTCAACGATGCCCAAACCTTGGTTTCGGAAGAGTATGTTATGTTAGCTATCGCTGCTCCTATGGAAAAGTGCAAAAGAATACCAATATGCAAATCTTGAGAAATAAAATCTATTACTGACAAGACTATGTGCCCAGTAGAAACTTTTTAAGAGTAAAAATGAGTATAGGTGATGTAGAATGTTTGAAAGAGCACACAAACCATCCTGAGATCAAACTATCAATACTTTTTAGACAAATAGGCGATTTCTCAAGCGCACTGAGCAAAAATTCAAATAATCGTTACATATACTCTCTTACTGACCTTATGGATCTCCCGGCGGGAAATACACACCCAAAAACTAGAGCATTTGGGCCCACCATAGCGGCTGCAGCCGGCGTGCCAGCACCAGAAATAGTTTCACAGGCTTTCTGGTCAAACTATTATATCTATGACAAATACTATCGCCTTTCTCGCAGTAACTCTTCTAATTGGACATAATCAGTACTGCCTCTGGAGTCACATAATATTATACATAGTGACGTATAATTTAAGAATTAATCGATTTTAAGAAGATAAATTTATATTATACAACATGGTATCATATTATGTCACACCCTCAAGCTCCTTATTATTATAATTTATACCAGTGCATTCGATGATAAATTTATCAAAAGGACATACCAAAGGCTATATACTTGAAAAAACAATGAAAAAAATGAAAAAAATTTTTCATTAATTTTATTTGTTTATGACTAATTAATAATTAGTTTATTTGAAATTTTCTTTTAGCCAATAAAAGATGAGAAACAAATATGATACCCTGTTAGTATAATATAAATTAATCTTATATAAATCGTTTAATTCTTATATTAATGCTATAATAAACAAGAAAATAAATAACTTTTTATTTATGACCACCACAAAAGAAACTTTATAAAATAAAATTGCATACAGGATTAAGACTTCCTTGATAGCCATTGGCTCAAATATTACTGATCACAGGAATAGATCAGTATCAGCTACGAAAACAGTTTTATCTGGAGTAAGACTCGAAAAAAATTTTCTATAGGCCGATACGACCAGTGAAAAAACTTTATAAAAAAATTTTTTTTTAGATCAAATAACAGCATTCAATTACCAAATCCTCAAACCTTGGAAATTATCACCCTAAAAACACACCAATTTTGAGAGGATCTTCGGCCCTGGAGAGCATTCCAGGTCGTTAAAAAGTAAGTGGAGAATATTTAAAGACTGTTTGAGGGAATAAAGATCTCGAAAATGATTGAACCTCTCTTTAATTTCCTAAAGAAAATTTCCTATAGAATTAAAGCCTTTATAAATGACTAATTGTACCAGGGTGGCGATTCTGAGGTTTAATATAGTGTAAAAGATTATTAGATAAAAGAAATAAAATAGTAGTAAGATTAAAAAAAGAGTTTAAATACTAACGACTAAAGACTAAATACTTTAATTAAGACGAGGACAAGAGTAGATAAATAGAACATAAATGTATGGTAGATTTTAAGATACAACTACCTTTATTTTCAATTAAGGGTTTTATATGATTTATTTAAAGATTTTGTTGTTCGAAAAAAAATAAATAAAAATAAAAACTAAGAATCAAGGTTTAAAATTTAAAGTTTTAGATTAGTTTAAGTATTCAAAATGTTTAAGCATATAGATATACGAGATTTAAGATTCAACTACTTTTTACTCTTTGGTATATTTTGGAGCTTGTTTATTTGTTAGCTATAAAAACTAATTTTAAAACTAAAGAGAATATGATGGGATATTATTTTATAATAATTTTTTTCGAGAGCGCGTTCAAAGTTTTGGCCACTGTTAGCTTTTTTATATAAATTCGGTAAGCTAAAATTTAAATACGTTTCCACTTAATATTAGTATTACTACTGTTATTTTTCATTTTATGCTGTAGTGCTTAATTAATTAATTTTTTATCTTTCTTCTTTTCTTTGTAATCGGTCGTGAAATCACTCTACGAAAAATATGTGTTGAAAAGGCTAGTCTTTTCTTATGGAAGGCTAAGAATCTCTTTATGTATCTAGTTTTGGTGTGTTCATTCATGAGGTTTGCTAAATAGAAATTAAGCCAGGATTGCCTGTATAACAATAAACTTAATGCCTTAGATATTAATTGCCAATGGGGACATAGGGATTGTGATCATTAGATATTGCTTGAAATTTCATTTATTAGCTTTTATTTTTACTACTTTAAAATCTATTTATACCTACCATAAAGTGAAATATGGCCAAAATGGTCTACCAAAAATTGTTTTTCTTCAATTTTTTTTTGCGAGTTAATATTTTTTTATTTTAATCAATAAAAATTTTACATTTATTTGATTTAGAATTACGTCTTTTATACAGAGAAAAAGAGAGAAAAAAAGATCTGACTTTAAGGATTAATTTCAATCTAACTTATGATGCCTAAGCGAGAATTATAATAGATATGATAACAACGATAAAATTAGTATAAAGTAATATTAAATTAAATTATTAAAAATTTTTATAGTTAATTTATCTTATTGTCTTACTTGGTATCACCAACATTGTTTACATTTTGCTGAGGAATCATTAATTTTCCCATTATTTTTCCAGGCTTGTCATGATTAACTCTTCAGGGAAATAATATAACATTTTGTTTCACATAATTTGAGGAAAATAGAAAAGCAAAATCTGAAAAATGATATAGTATTTGAAATTTTATTTTAATAGTATACGGTTTATTTAGATATTTTTACTGATGATACAAATTAAATAAAAAATTCTATAAACTAAATATAAATTTAATGCTCTATAAAAATGCTCGATAATGGTTTATTCATTATTTTATAAAAACTTAAATTGACCAATTGAATATATAAAAAAAAATACATATAAAATTTGTTTATTAAATTTGAAAAATATATCAATTATAATCTTATTCACTTAGTTTTGACTTTATATCTTGTTAATTTTGGATCAATCATTATTTTTAGTTTAAAAATATTTTAGATTTTTTTGCCTATGTATTACAATTAATTTAGATTAATAAAATATAAGTTATATTCAATAAGTAAATCTATGCTTACTTGAAATAAATTAATATATTTTTCGATCAATTAAATTGGAGTTTAGTTAGAATATTGATTAATAATTAACATTTATTCATTATTTTTTGTATTTAATGGAATTTTTTTCTAAATAGATAAGTTAATTTATTTGATATTGGAATATTTTTTGAGATATTTTTAGTGTTTATAACTAGATATAGAAATAGAATAATTTTAATTTATAAACATGAAACAATTTAAAATCTATTAAATAATAGAAATATTTTTCAATTATATAATTAGTATCAAAAATAAAAATACTAAAAAAAACTTATACTGATAAAAAATTACATTTAAAACATTTAAAAATTTTTTTTAATTCAAGGTTTGTTTAAAATAAAATTTCCTAAATGAAAACTATTTGATATCAAATATCACAATCAGAACTCTAAAATATTTTAGAAATAAGATTTCACAAAGACTAAAATTTATTATATGAAATTTTTTGTGAGCAAAAAAAAAAACCTCCAGACTAGAAAAATTTCTTATGCTTTACTTGACTGTTTTAGTCAAAATATCGTAACTAAAAAAAAAGCTTTGGTTATAAAATAAAATAATTTGTGGATTTATTAATTTTTAAAAGTTTGAATTTAAGAGAATCAAAATATATAAATAATATTTTTCATTTAATGGCTAATTTATTTCAAAATAAAAGAATATTAATATTTAAAGATTGAAATTATTTTTATTAGTAAATAATTGATTTTATATTAATATATAAATAATATAGAAAAATATATTAATATTTGAAATACTATTTAACTTTTACTCTTGAATTTCGGGTTATTTTACAGAATTTATAAACTCTGACAAGTTTTTTTTTTGTAAACAAATCGAGGCATTAACCCTTTAAAAAAATTTTTTTTGTTATATGTAATAGTCCATTTCATTTATTGTAATAGCTATTGCGTCTCCAAAAAATATATTTTAAAAATAATAAAAATAATATAATTTCATAAAATAAAATATTACACAATAATCTATAAGAAAAATATCAATGATTTTTGTAAAAAAGAAAATTAAATTCTTGAATGTTTTTTCAAAGCTTAATAGTGTCGAAGGGTCTACCAGATGGGGTAGGCCCCCCGCTTCGGTACCCGGGACATGTACAGTATCATAGAGTATACTAACTGGCGGGGTCTTCGGATTTTGATCCTCCTCGTAGTTCGCACCCGGAGGAGAAGGGGTGCGAGAAGGAAAGAAATTCTTTAGATTCATAGCGGCTTGGTTCGAGTGGAGGCTCTAGAGAAATAAGAGGGAGGATAAACTGAATAGGTACAAGGGGAGTTGGTCCTTGGAGGATTTTTTTTTGAATAAGTATTGAAATTTTTATTTTTAAAAGCGCTATCTATAGGATAGGTTGCTCTACCGGGGATTGACCAGGTCTGATAAGAAAAAAGAAATAATTTTAAATAAAAGAAAAAAAAGCGTGAAAAAGTTCCAGAGCCAGATATCAGGGCCTTTCCGCCTATATATAGGCTCCGGAAATTATTGAAATAATAAAAAAAGTATAAAAAAAAATATTATTATTTTTTTTTTATAGTTTAGGGCGAGTTAAATATTGTCTGCCAATATCCAGGCGTCTATTGGGCAAATCCAGAAGGTTCCCTGGAATTCGCGACAATAGGAATACAATAAAACGACTTATAACCCATTTATTTTTTTGAAATTTTATTACCTTAAAAATAATTATTCCCTATATAATTTTCAGATTAATAATACACAAAATAAACGTAAATATCAAATAAGAAATATTTGAATAAGATTTTGTTAAATTTCTACAGGATCGCTACTAAATAAATTAAATTACTAATATCAATTTTGGCGTCATTTATTCAAGAAAACTCAAGAATTTTTTGCCATATAAAAAGTGGTTTTTTATTAAAATCAAGTCGTTTTCTTATTTAAGATATCATCTTATGTTATAAAAACTGAATTATTCCTATACTGAAACGAGTCTGTAGTGCCAAAAATTAGTAAATAGCTTATTTATATAAATTATAAAAAAAAATAGGATGTCAAAACATAGTGTAATGGGATTTAAAACTGTTATAATTGATAATCTTTGCTTCAATTCGATATATATTTATACATAATTCATATGAAATAAATAAACGTAATTTAATTTTGAAGCCAAATTCCACAGAAAATCCAATATCAATTATAATTGGCTCATTAATTAAAAGATAATTTAAATTTATGAATAAAAAAAACTTTAAGGATAATCTGAAAATAATAGCATAAGATAGGCGCAGAAAATTTAAATGCAAACACATATAAAATTTTTGTGATTTTGTAAACCCCCTCCCCCAATTATTAAAAAATAATATTTTATTTATCTTTAATTTATATATAGACATTATTGATTAAGACAAATTTTGATCAATTAAGCATATGCTAAAATACTAATACTCAAAATAGAATAAAAATTAATTTGTTTGGTTTGTTTTCTGGATAAGACTGAGAAATAAATATACAAAAATATCTTGCCTCTCAAATTAATTTCCTATATACCTAACCCTAGAAATAATAATAATAGGCTAAGCTTTTAAAAATTATCGATTAATAACAATTTATAGGAAAATTAATTTATTTATTAGCAATTATTTTAAACTAATTTTTAACGCAGGGTTTTGAATTTCTAAAATGTGCATAAAATTACTAAAAAAAATTTTCGTGATGCGTTTAAAAAATTTTTTTTTCGCTGATTATGTGATTGAAACCCAAAATCATTTCCAACGGTCTCAAACGAATTTCCAATTGACCCAAAGTTAATTCCAGTTGAGCTAACAAATTTCAAAATCTCAGATATGCAAAAAAAAAAATCAGTATCCGAATTATCAAATACTTGAAATAATTTTTCTATTATTTTCAAGACTGGATTTGTGATGACTTAAGATTTGCAATCAAAATGATTCTAATAGAGTTTATTTTAATTAGAGATATTTAGCTAAGGAGATAAAACTTGTTGAACAGCATATCCTTTCCATCAAAGGATTATGCTGGGTATAAATAGGGATAAGATTCGATAGTAGATTTTTGTGGGGAACTGGGTTTAGATGAACGTCGGGTACATAGGCCAATAGAAATAAAACTTTGGTAAAAAACGAGAGTTATAAATAACTAACTAGTAAATTGGGCCATATCCAATGTAATTATGGAATATAACGTTATATTATAAATGACATTATGAAAATTATACTAATATTTTTTATTCCTAACACGTTGTAAGAAATCGTTCTTACATAGAGCATCTAGATCAACTGCTGGGCTTAAAATGCACATTGTTAACATCAACAACCTATTGTAAATCTCGCTGGACAACTTCACATAGTAAATTTGTCAAAAACTCAAACAAAATAAAGTATTTAAACAACTGATATTTCTTCAGCGGAAAAGAAAGTAGTTTAATCTGTTTAAATAACATTTTCCTTAATTCTTCTAAAACCCCTTACAAGTTATTAGTAATAGTATATCTACACCTTTTATAAATAAAATATATTTTTGTATAGCCTTTATTTTACACAATTTTTTTCATATAATACTTCCTTATCACAAATACCTTAATTTTCTTACGTTTTAAGTGTTATGGTCTGAATTTTATTATTTTTTGCTCTGAAAACCTTTCTCAATTTGAGGTATTCAGCTGACTTTTTATAAACAATTCTACAGCATGAGTTTTTTATGAGCTCTTACTATAATTAAATACTAACTATACTAAAGTAATAATATAATTTTTAAATATAAAATAGAAAGTATTCTTTTAATATAAGATATTAAATTGTTTAATGGATGTTTCATAAAGTAACTCGGTTTTAGCGTTTAAATATTTTACTTCATGTGTAATGATCAAGTTTAATTTATTTTTAAATAATAAAAATATGAGAATGAAAATGAGAAAGAATAAAAGATTGAAAAGCTTAACTTCCAAAAAGTGGGAGGTTAAGCTTATTTATATGATATAAAAAATGGAATTTGGTTCTGAAACCAAATTCCAGGGGTAATGCAAGTCCAATTATTATTGGACCATTAAATCATGTCTTCATGTCTTCATTTTCATATATTTATGCTCAACCTCATCGAATATTATAAATTTTTGTAATACTAATGTTTGTTTATTAGTTTAATGTCCCAATTTGGTACATTATAATAGCATTATAATTACAATATTTTTAGGTTCATTTAAAAAAGTATCATTCTTTCTCTATTTTTTTACTACTCTTTCTCTTTCTTTTTAAATATTATTCATACACTCTTTTTTTCCATCATTCACTTTCTAAATTCTTTTTCAATTCTATATCTCTTTCATTATTATAGAATATAAAGTATTCTTTTGAAAGCTTCGAAATAGACCTCGACGACAACAACAATTAAAATTTCGACAAAATATTCGAATTCAACATCGAAGATAAAATAAAAATCTTAGTCTTCCAGAATAAAACGTTTTTTTAGAAATAATATATCCTATATTAACATATTTAATAATTTTTATTTCAATTTTATTATAATAATAATATCTAAAAAAATTAAGAATATATTATATTAATTAAAAAATTGTTTTCAATTAATCAATTCCATTTAATTAATATTATATAATAGTTTTTATATTTATAAATAAATTGTATAAATATCATTAGCTAATTTTTAATAATCGAGTTTAAATAATTTAAATAATTAATTAAAATATCATGACTTTTGTCGGAATACCACTTTGTTATAGTGGGTAAAGCAACGTCTAAACATCGAAAAGGGTAACACATCTAAGCTAAGTAAAAATTAGGATAGGAATATCCGTTACCAATTTTTAACACTTTTAATTTTTAGTAACTGGTAGTCTTCAACCAGTACGTGGGTTCGACTCGCTCAATAGTGATGTCTTTTATTTTAACAATATTCTATCCCTTTTACTCCTTATTTGTTTTTCAATAATAAATTTTAATTAGAGAGCCAAACCTACGATTATAATCAATTAACTTTTCAATCTACCCAATGCATACTATTAAACAATACCAGTTTGAGGTGTCTTGTAGCCTCACTGTTGTCTGGAATATCTTGTAGTTCCGCGTTAAATATATAAACTAAGTATTCAATAAGTATGCTGCCGAAATTTCAAACACAGGAAAGAAATAAAATCCCGGTTACGAATCGGTAAACTTGACAAAAGGAAAGCAAAAAATTTTCGACCTGCAGAAGGCCGTTGACCGGAGCATTGAAACAGACCCCGATAACATGGATCGAGTAGTGGAGGAGGTGAGCAAGGCTCCCAGGCTTCCACCCACTACTCCCCATGAAAAGAAGATATGGCAAATGATAGACATTGTCACTAAGAACTTGAAGGAGCATTCCACCAAGCAGCGTCTAGACCCATTTTCCCGGTCTCTAATGACGCCAAAAAACCGACACTGTTCAATTATTTCTCTTCTGTTTGACATCATCAAATATTATCATATTCTTATAATATCCGATACAATCTTCCTTAGAGACACAATCAATCCCTTGATCTATCATTTCGAATAGATCAAATTTATTTTCAGGATTTGATACCTTACGTGATTTTAAACTTTTGAAAATAAATTTTCAATTGGGATTAAAAAATGGCGAGTAAGAAGATAAATATAGCAATTTAAAATTTGTATTTTCTATATATGTTCTTACAGCTAAAGTTTTATGAAAAGCTGCATTATCCATTACAAATATTCCATGGGTTACACCGATGTTATTTAGATTAAAAATCAGTTCTTGAATGAATAATTTGAATGTATCCGAATTGTAGGCTATTTTGCTTGGTTTGAAAATTTTATACCCATTTTAATTGAATGTGAAACATGATGAAATAGTTCTTGATTGGATTCTTCCGGTTATAACTACGGAGATGTACCTCTTTTAGACCTTCCATATAATGGTCTAAACGATATTGAAAATCCCACTTCATAAACAAAAAAAATTCTTTATATAAAATTCCGAAATCTAGAAATTTTATTGCATAATCTTAGCGAATTTTTATATTTTCTTCATCATTTTTTTTTCCGGTAAGATCTTAATTCTCTTAATATTATAAAAAAAACCGTGATCAGCATCTTTGGGCCGTAGAATTAGACAATTATACTCCAAATTCTTCTTTCACTTTTTCTTTTCAACTCGTCCAATCGTAGAGTGCAAACTCTTTATCAAGGCCGTTTAGAATAAAAAATTCTATATCTTTAGTTACTTTTTTTTTATTTACCCCCCTTTTGGAATAGAATCAATTTTTGACTCATTTTGATACATTTTTATTGTTTTATAACAGTGAAAGCTTTTATTTTGAGATATTCAGAAATATTTTTTGCTGATTTTCCTCGATTATAGCTGTCAATAATTCCATTTCTTTCTTAATTGATCGTATTTTTATTAGACATTTTATTAAATAATAATAAAAGTTATACTTTTGAATGATATTTTTAGAATGTATTATTATATACAAAGCTTAAATTAAAAATAAATATTTTATAATGGTAATAAAAATAATAGGTATTGAAGGAAATTATTAGTATTTTATAGCTATTTTCTATATATTTAATTATATCTTATACAAATAAAAATACTTATAAAATACAAAATTATTTAATATGTTAAAAAAAAAAATTAATTCCCCTCCCCTCCTTTATGGTCTATTTGATCGATACCTTCAATTCATAGTCCTATTTTCTGATATTTTTTAAAAAAATAAAAAAAGTTTAAAATATAATTATATACCTAATTATTTTTCATTCAATTAGATAAAATTATATTTTTTAAGAGTTAATATGCCCATTATAAAAATTTGAAAATGACTTAGTAAAAAATTGAAGTTCGTTTGGGGCGATTAAAATTGACTTTTCCACAATGGGAAATTAATTTGAGACCAATGGAAATGGCTTTGGTTTGTAATTACATAATCATAGGAAAATTTTTTTTAAGCGCGTCACGAAATTTTTTTCTAGAAATTTGTTTGCGCGATTTAGAAATTCGTAAAATACTTTTATAAAATAGTATGCAAAATCTCATATAAGTAGTAGATATCTAATATTTTGTAGATATATATTGAAAACCCACTAGTTAAAATTTAATAAATTTAAAATTGGCTCGAGCTATACTTTATTATTATCGTTTTTTTTTATTAAGAGCGCCAAGAATTACATATTAGTACTCGTTTGAGTTTCGCCTCGAAGCTCATCAGAACCTTCAAATATATTCTCATAAATCAAATTTTATAATATTAACAAAAAAACCGCAAGTAAGAAAAAAACTAAATAATTCAGATACTCTAATATCATCATAAATCGTTGATGATTCTGCAGAGTTGAAAATAATGAAGAATAAAGAGCCAGTATAAAATATACGCTAGAAATTTGTAATGATTATTTATTTGAACTGAGATTTATTTTTAATGTTTTTTTTACTATAACTCGAAATATTTTCTGGTTAAGAGCCCCGGAGAACATCCTTGGACTATTTGGATGGGTTCAGATGACCTATACATCATAATAACGGTAGAAAAGTTTCTGTTAATAGCAATTTCAACATTAACGCAAATTTATGGGGGCATTTCAAGAATTCCCAAAAAAAACAAGTACCTCGGTTTAAGATTTGAGTCTATCCCAGTGATTCTTATGTTATTCAATCTTTTGTATTCATCAAAGGCAGTTTTTTCTGAGATCAGAATTCTTGGGATCCCACGAGAAGCTACCCTCTATTCCTATTAAATTAATTTGGCAATCATTTCGCATTAGAATCGAAAAATTTAAAAAAAATTCAAATAATATTCATATTCATTGCTTGAAAAAATAAAATTTAAAAAAATAGGATATAAATATGTCGGAGAATTCCGAGTTTCCCACCTAGTTTTATTTATTTATTTATTATTCCCTAGGAATTTATTTGGGTTCAATTAATAAGATATAGCGAAATGAATAAAAGTTTTATAAATTTTATTGATTTTTTTTTATTTATCAACTATCCTATCTCTCCTTCTTTCTTTTATGAAAAATCGTCTCTATTTATGTAGAATAGAAAAATGTGTAATCATAAGAATTCGAAAAGACTTTTGTTAATTTTTATAAAGGTTGATATAGTTCAGTACTATATGTATGTTAATTTTTTATAGGTGTATAATAAAATAAGATATAGTATAATATAAGATATAAAAATAATGTAGACATCTGGTTGAGATCAGATCGCCAAAATTTCTCTTTGTAAAAAAAACTGCATTGAAATTATCTTTGCGTAAAAAAATTTGAATTGGAAATCCTTTGATTTTTTTTTCTCAACCGACGTCACCTAGGAATTAATCAGAGTTCTCTTTGTCGTCTGATTTCCCTACGACAAATATGATTTCGACTGATAAAATTACAAATAATAATTATAAACATATTTCTTGAGTTTTTGATTTCATATAGTATTCAACATACTGCTCATTTTTTTTAAATTATATTATAATTCTTTATTATTATATGAGTGCGTTATGATATAAACCGAATTGAATATAAAGCTTTAATAAAATTACCTTTTCGTAGAATTTTAAGCTGATTCTAATAAATAAAATAAAAAATTATTATAAAGATTATAAAAAATAAAATAATCATACTCAAAAAACCTTATAAAATGGGTGAGTTGAATTTTAAAAATATATTTTTAGAGTACTGATTACTTATATT
>LSSN01000555.1:17739-37021 GCA_001970855.1 Smittium culicis | reverse complement strand
GGAAAACCAAAGCCATCACAAATGCTTCACGGAGCTCAGCCTTAAGAAAGGAGGTCATGTCATGAATGGAACTTTCTATAACATTCTAGAATGTTCCAGAATATTCAGATATCATCAGCAGCAATGTTCTAGAATGTTATGAAACGTTCTAGAACATTTCCGAAATTTCTTATCGATTTTAATTGTTCTTACGTAATAATTTTACGTATTCATATTTTTAAACATCGATAACGATTTATTTTGATTACTAATCAAGTTTGATTAGTAATCAAACAGATATTTTTCTATAGCTTTCTTTTTAGTTTATTCTGTAGTTTTTCTTTTAAGTTTATGACCTAAAACCAAGCAACGGAAAAAGTATAAAAAGGTTACGTTTTTCCTGTCTTGAATTCGACATCTAGTATCTTGTATACTTTCTAATAAGTAATAAATAAATATCTTTATAGTAAATATAACTCCTAATTCACTTGCCTTGCACTCTTATAACCCAGATCTTGACATTACACGTCATTGTATGGGGTCACATTAAGTGTTGTGATCTTTATTATTTAAATATTGACATTAAAAATTACAAAATAAGGAGGTCGAAAAATTTTTTTTGAATAAATATTGAACTAAGTTACGTAATCTCAACATCTTTGCCATCTTTTATTTCGCATAGTTACACTACGAGAATAAAAGAATAATGATCAAATACTTGAATAATTCATATTAAAACTCTAAAACCAAGTCTTTAGCCATTAAGAATACAGTTTAAACATGTATTAAGATAGATTTGACCAACTAATAACCACTATGGAAAAAAAATGAATGAAAAACTAAACGCTTTAACCGTGGGTATACAACTCAAACCACTACTATCGAAGATAAATTTTTAATAGTGAAAACGCTGGAAATGGGGTTTACCGTTTGCTCCCAAGCTCTCTGAGGCTATCCCGTCAATTATGAAAGACTTTAAAAATCTACACTTAAAGATACAGAGAAAAAGGAAGCTATTCGATGTTGTCATAAGAGCAGAAGCATGAACTAATTGCCTCCACTTCTCGAAAATAAAACTTCGGGAGCAGCGAAGAAAGTATACATATCGTTTTACGGGATTCAAGTTTTGTTAGCGCAAATTTCCCGCCCAGTTAACTATTATTTCCATAAAAATATTCAGGAGATTCTGCAAACCTCCATTTTTGATCCATGAATTGCGTTAGTGTAACAATGAATCTGATAATATTCTAAATTACATCATATGTAACATATAATCGGCTCAATAACATGGATGCAATTATGAAACTATTTGAAAAGAAAATACAGCTATTTTGATCTAATACAGCACCTCTGATGGATGAAAAGGAGATTGGCACCCTATTAGCTATCAAGAAACCAGAAAAAAAATCCCAAGATCAAAGAGTCCTTTCAGGGGCGCTAGCAGTACTTAGAGAAACATCCTTCCGGAGGTTACTATTCAAAGGCGCAGAATTACAATGCTGACAAGCTAATATCAATAAAAAAATTCTTAAATTTACATATAGAGTTTTGGTGCTAGATGCAAAGGTCTTGAAGATGCTCTAATGTTGAGCGACGTCTTTCAATGTTCAGAAACCCCTGAAAAAGACTCACCGACAGTACGTAAGTCAAGAAAAATTTTGATATAGGGTACAAGATACTCTTTAAAAATCTGCCCCAGTTGCTGGAACAAGATTCAAATAAGTCCAGCTAACAATTGAGAAAAAATTTACAGCTGATATCAAAACTTCATCGGTACAAGAGAAAGTCGATTCAAGAGTTAATCAGGGTCCTGATAGAGGAATTAGCCTCATTTCTATAGAAGAAAGAGATCAAAGAAGTATATCGCTCGAATCTGGTATTTTACAGCCAGTTAATTTGTATCACAAAGAAGACCGGCAATCTAAGGACTATCTTGGATATGAAGAACGGTGCTCTCCAAATTCTTTTGCACAAAGCATGCCGAAAATTATTACTCTACAAAATTAATGGCCAGATGTACCATTCCAGGATACTACCATTCGATCTATCACTGTATTTGTACACTTTTTACAAGGCTCTAAGACCAGTTCTGTCGTGAGCTCGAAAATGTGACCTCAGAGTGGTTTAGTACTTCGACATTCTCCTGACAATATGAGAATCGAAAGATAAGAATAGTAATCACACGACTGAAATCCACAAAAATCTCAGGGAACTTGGATTCCTGATAAATATGGAGAAATGAGAGACTATACGAAGGCAGTCAATAGACCACCTGGGAATTTTTATCAATAACAGGTATATTTTATTGAAAGTACCATCCTTCAAGGTCAGAGATCAATAATAGGAAACTGAAAACTGATCGAATACTCGAAATAAAACTATCAAAGGACTATGCAGCTTTATTGGGAAGGCACAGGTGATTTTAGGTGAAATTTATCTGGTCGATTTATGATCAGGAGATTTTTGGAGATAAATAAAAAGATATACTTAAAACTCAAGACATGGACATCAATCCTCCGATTCGCGCCAAAAGCCATGGACAACCTATAATTCTGGAGATACCACCGCTCAAAGTGGAATGACAACTCTTTTCTACTGGTAAATACAGATATGGAGGTTTTATCCGATGCTAGTTAATCTGTTATAGGGTGGTGGGTATTTGTGGAATCTCACTGCTTCTCTGGACAGTGTTTTTCATCCCTGACATCGAAAAATATCAACTCCAAAGTGATGTTAGCCATATTATACGCACTCAAGCTCCAGAGTTTTTTTGTCGCTCAGTGATATTCTATTCAGACAACGCAACCTCGCCTGCCTGCGTGAGGAAGATTGGTAATACCACTTGTCCGGCCTTACTGAGCATCACAGAGTATATCTGGATTTATTGCATGAAGTTATACCCGAAAATTAGTGATATACGTGCCATATACGCTGAAACCATGGATGCTCCAAGCCGATTGACTGCTCAAACAGAATTTCCCTTGACACAAGCAACGTTCCAGAGAATTAACAAGATCTGGGTTCCTCAAAACGTCGACTTGTTTGAATCAAGTGCCAAAAAGAAGATAGTATCTTGCTACTTTTAGTATATGGATAAGGAATCAGAAGAACAAAACTCGGTAAATATCGGATGTTAAAAGTTATAGAATCCATACAGCTTCCAGCTTTGGAACTTGATCCTGCAAAAAATCATATAGGTCAAGCTTTAGCGGCTGAAAATAAAATTGGTCACTCCTATGTGGAATTCAGAAATCTGGTCTCCGAACCTAAAAAAAAATTTCAATGCGATCGCCGATATTTATATCATCAAGACAGGTGATATCTGTTCTCGCAAGCAGAAAATTACTACTGACTCATAACAAGAATTGGCATCTTTTGACTTGGAAGATCAGTGGGGTATCTTCCAAGATCAAGGATTATCCAGACCAGGTTTAAAGTTTTTATTTGAAAATCAGAAATTATTCAAACGAAGATGATTTTACCACGGTACTCAAAAAGAATTCTTAAAATGGCCTGAAGCTATGATCAACAAGCAAAAATTTTCATCTATAAACGTGGATAGTTATTTGGCAGAATTTTTTATAGATACGAAGCTAGATATAGTAACAATATTATGTAAAAATCATCTTTTTTTATATTAAATGTGCATCCAGAAATATAGTGTGAGGATGAGCGCATAGAATCACTTATACGCGCGCTAAAGTGCACAAACTTTAAATCATTTGATAGACCACATATAGATATGAACATTGTAGTTTTATATTTTATTCGGTTAGGTCAAAATTAAAGATAAAAATAAATCGATTAACAGAAAAAACAATTTGGCTTTTAGAAATTTATGGAATGTTGTAATCGATCGAAATATATCTTATAAAAGGTGTGTATTCGATTATGGTTGACTATTTTATGAAGTTAAAAGTAATTGTACCTAAGAAAACGAGAGCGCGTGAACGGATTATTAGGATGTAGAGACTAATAACCTTAAAAAATATTTTTTCACCATTGTATGTATATAGGGTTTACAAGGCAAGAGTAGCAACTACACTCTGACCACACACACATGAAAATAATAAAATACTTACTGTTAACCATCTTTTCGGATATATCTACTCTCACTAAATCCAACTGTAAATCTCAATTATCACTTTCAATTTTTATTTCTTTTCTCTTAGGATCGCTATTCCGCCAGCTATGCCGATCTATAAAGCTAGAGCAATAACAGCAACCGTGGCAGCAGAAGCGGAAGTTCCATTGGATATAATAATATCGCAAGCATTCTGGTATAGTTACACTATGTTCGATACATATTATCGCTTATCTCAGGCTCAAAAATATGAATTTAACGCAAGCAACATTACATTTGGAGTCACATAATATGACCCCATGCAATTTCGTATGATATCAAGTAAATTTAGTCTTTAGATCAAAATTAAATAATATTTTATAAATGGTGGTGTCATAAAGTCCTACCCACCCATATACCACAATTTATTTATAAAATCTTACATAGCCTTTCAAAGGTGATTATATATTGAGATTACGTACCTTAGTGCTATATTTATTCAATAAAAATTTTCCCCTCCTAATTGTTTAATTTTTAATTTTGATATTTATTTGATAATTATAACACTTAAATTAACGCATTACTAGCTAATATTCGTTAATTTTCATTTAAAAAATAAATTAGCTTCATGAATTAGTATATTACTCCTTCATTCTTATACTTCAAAAAATAAACTATTAATTTAGAATAAAAATCAAATATAATTAAAATTTATACTAGTAAGGTTTTTTGTGGCTAAAATTTTTAAAAGATGTGATAGGTTTTAATAAACCACTATATTTATTTTCAATTATAGATTTTAGTGTGACGAATTTATAAAGATTTATGTTCGAAAATAACGAATTAAAAATTAAGTAATAACGTTTAAAGTTTAAAGTTTTGAATTAGTTCCAGTATTCAAAATTGTATATTTAAGAGATTTAAGATTTTACTACTTGGTAATCTTTGATACATTTTGACAATTAATTATTTTTTTACTATAAAAAATAAATTTAAAACTAAAAAACATACATTATGGGATCTTATTTTTATATAATTTTTTCGGGAGAGAGTTCTTAGAAGTATGTTAGCCTGTTCTTTTTATATCAAAAATATTAAAGTTGAGTACAATCTGATTTAGCTTTAATATTTTTACTTGAGTTAAACTTTCCCCGTTATCATAATTATACTTTTTTTTAATGTAAAATAAAACAAAATTATATGAAATATTATTTGCTTTTAATTAGATATATATTTCCATTTTGTTTTTATTCATAATTTTTGATCTAATCAAAAGTTAACGTATTTGCATTCAAAGCAGAAATAAAATGAAAAATTCATAGTAAATCAAATTATTATTAGAGTATTTTACTTTTCCCTTTTCCCTTTATTTCATATCATTTTCTTTTTTTTATACCTTCTCTTGAAATTAAATAACATTTCCTTGTATTAAGCGATGTAACTACTCTATGAAAAATATATTACTTTTATTATAGATTTTGATATATTTTTATGATATAATTTGTTTATTAAAACTGAGTATAGTTATTTTTTAGATTTTTTAGTTTCAAAGAATTTATTAATTTTACTGCAAAATAAAATTAATATTAGTATTTAGCTGCATCAGAATTATTAAAAATTTTATTATACTTAATTTCATATCTTGAATTTATTCACAAGATAGGCTTTGAATAAACAACGGGTAATTTTGTCGCACGAATCACTGAAATAATATTCATAGAAAAAATAATCGATATACTAAGTAAAACGATACAATTTTTCAAATATTTATAATCTTTATATACAAGTTTTATAGATAATGATTCAATTATTACAAGTATAATAAATATAAATTTATGTTTTATCTTATATTATTATAGACAATTAATAGTTTATGATAGAAAATTTGCAATTAATTTCAATAAATATTTATCTGATTATAAATAGCAAATTAAATTAGCTTTAAAATTTTATTATTTATTTGAACAGTGATTCATGAATATAAATTTAATTAATTATTAGCTATATATAAACGGCATAAATACGAGAATTGAGATTGTGGAAGTGATTTAATTACAAAGTCGACTTAAATATATATTATTAATTTGATAAAAACCAAAAATTTTTATAATTTAAAGATAGTTAAAATAAATATATCATTTTAAATTTTAATCTACCAAATTTATAAGATTTTTAGATGGCTATTTTAATAATTAATGCCTCATCATAAATCCAAAAATTTTTTTTTAAATTTAAATTATGAAACCAATGAAAAATAAAATGATATCCACTTTTTAATATTAATATTAATTTAATAGTAGTATTTAAATTAATTTTCTGACTATTTCCTTATATTTATTAAAAAAATAATGTCAAAAATAGATTACTATCATCAAAAATATTTAAATAAGTTGTAAATTAAAAATCAAGAAAAAAATAATAAAAGTATTATTTAAAATAAAATTACTGCAAAATTGTGTTTATTTTGATTATTATAGAATAATATTTAAATTATATGTAACAAAGTCAATTTCAACCAATGATATAAAGGCTAATAATATATTTAATTAATTTATAAACATTTAATCAAAGTATTTTTTAGTTAGGTATTAGGACTTCATTGAATGTGATTTATTGATTTATTTATGTTTATATATAAATGAATAGATATTATATGAGATTTTCATTTTTAAGTAGTTTGAATGCATCTTTTTATAGAGCAATAAATACCGTAATTTATAGTTTCAGAAAATTAGGAATTTTGAATCCTGTATTTTATCAAAAAACCTTAAAATTATTAACAATTTATTTGAATATTTTTTAATCGTTACTTTTATATCTTTTAAATAAATTTGTGCTTATATTTATTTAAATATAATTTATAGACCAATTAAATTATATAATTTTATAAGATTAATGGCGGTTTCGGTTTCATTATATGGAGGTGAATAATTTGATACTATTTTATTGATTTTTTTTTAAAATTTTTTGTAATATACTTTAAAAAAGAGCAAGCATAAGTATATTAATAATAGATATACAGAGATTAATTCGATCATGTGATATTTTTTTTATTCTAATTTTCTTACCTACATTCTTAATTACTATTTTAAAATGAAATTTGATAATAAAAAATATTAGAATCTTTGGTGCAAACAGTAGTTTTATCTAATCCAAATTTAAAATTGAAAATTGAGTTAATTGCATTAGCAGTCTAAATTTTATTACAAAATTTCAAAAATAATCATTTTGCGCCAATAAATATCTTGAATTTGACTATTTTTTTTTAATTTTCTACAATATTGATTTAATTGTTTATACTTATTCCTTTTTTTCCTGTATTTAAATTTTTGATTAATAAAGTATAGTTAATTATTTTGAATACATCTAATTAAGTTCCAAGAATCGTCCATTATTGGTTTTTAAATACTAGTATCAAGCAATTTATAAGCTTAAAAGCTGTGCACAAAATATAAAAATTATTATTTATCGATTGTTGTACAGAAAAATTCTAATCGATATTTTGTTAGAATGAATAAAATATTTAAAATTATTCGGAAGAGTATAATATTAAGTATTAAAGATGATACAAGTTGCAATAAAACCAATACTCTAATAAAATAAATACTTCTACTGGTCTACTGATTCGTACTGAAAAAAAAAACAGGGCATTCTATCAGATAGAAATCTACGCTAACAATTTCTAAAGTAAAGCAAATGGAATGGTAAAAATTCTTTACGCACAATATTGAAATAAATAATAATAGTCATCAAAATAACATTTTGTACAAATCTTAATTCGAGTACAAAGTTCTTAAATTGTATTATATAAATATTAATACTTTGCTCGTACGAAAATTATCCAAATACACTTAAGAAATTAAAATTAAGCATATAAAAATAAACATTAAACAATGGATTTAATCTAATACTAATGACGCATATCAAAGTACAGGCATTAAAATATTTTTAAATGTTGTTGGTAGTTCAGGTGAGTAGTAAGTTTTTAATAAGAAAAAATCATTTGATATATTTAAAACCCCTTCTAAATATTTATTCAAAATGCAGAGCAAAAAAAATTAATACCTCTGACTATATGTAATAAAATTATTTATACATTTTGAAACTAAGATAAATTGGCTAAAAATATATATTTATGACTATTTGTGTAAATATGCACATGTGTTTGACTATTTTTGCAAACTTTCATCAAGTTTGATTAGCTTTGCAAATTTCAAACGAAATTATGATTATTTTTGCAATTTCTTCAACGAAATTATAAAGAAATATAGGTCTACAACGCCAGAGAGTCTCCCATATATAAAAGTGGATTAATGATATTTGTGAATCAACAATAGTTGTATAAGTAATCACAAGCGCTTTTTGGTTTTCTGTTTTTTTCTATCTATCGTTTTGAAAGTTGATATAATTAAAAATTTTACTAATAATAAGATGATCAAGAATTACTGCAAATTTAGAAATAATACTGAATTATCGGATATAATTACAATAATAGAACATTAATTTAATGCTTTGTATAAGCTGAAATTGAAAATTTTAAAAATATTAATAAATCTTTCGAATCACAACCATGATTAAGTTTATAAAATAATAAATAAATTTCATTGGAATTAAATTCGCAATTTCAGAAACTGTATAACTTAAAGACTTTTTTTATTTTAATAGATATTGATATATTATATAATTCTAATTTCACAGGTATTATATCAATTAAAATTAATAATCTTATTAAATTTTACTAAAAATAGTTGAAATCTTAATAATATACATTAGGGTATAAATAACCTACATAATGTGCTCCCAAAAATAAGAACTAGGAGTTAATAATAACACACGCATTTTTTTTTTGATTATATAGAACGTTTTTCGTATAGACCTTTTTCTATTAAGAAAGAAGGTTTTCTTCATTATATATAGATTAAAAAATAATGAGACCTGGATGATCATAAGATAATATAACTGATATTAAAATTATTGTATCTAGGTTTGATTTCAAAGTATCATAATTTTAAGAGATCAAGGTAGTAATTGATTGTATATCAATTTTCTACAAAGAAATATATTTTTAAAAGAACAAATATACCAATTGTATGGTTAAAAGAAGCATTAGAGTAAAATAAAAAAGATTTATATTAATTTTATGTGGGTAATTGATAGTAGCCTTTTTGCAAGTTTTTTTTTTTTTTTTTTTCAAGTATAATTTTGATTAGTAACGCAGTAAACTTATAATATGCGCTATGTAAAACTATTAGATTAGATGAAATGTAAAATTGAAAATTTTATTGATGACGATGAATGTCAATTTCAGTAATAAAACTAATTATCTCGAATATTCTTTAATTTAGATAAAATATAATGAAATTAATTTCAGCGCATTTAAAGAATGTATTGTAGTTGATAAAGGTAGCAAGTCTTTAAAAAATATATGTATATGTATTTAACTCGGTTAAATAATAAGGTGCGGGTGTATTTATGAAAATAGAATGCATTTTGGCACAGATAAAAAAAGAGTAAAAAATGTTGATAACACAGGAAAGCTGGTAGGAAAGCGTTTGAATAATTAATAAATATCTTTTTGACCAAAAATAGAGTATATTATGAAAATCAGGAGGTTAAGTTGGTGAATCAGAGACGGTTGCTGGGGGTTGGGAGAGGATGAATCTATAATATTGTCTGAAGAGGGATTGTGTAGAGATAGAGAGTTTCTTATGGCGATTAGTTTGCGAGAGAGGGCTCTTAAAATGTATAGTTCAGAGTTATTGAGGAGGGGGTCAAGAGACAAGAGTAGCCAAAAGACAGTAAGTCCAAGGCTGTAGGAAAATAGGAAATTTTCAGGAAGCTTGCTAATATTTTCAAGAGCAATAAACTTGGTCCTTTGCTGCATATTACTTAGTTCATCCATAGTAGGGCAATGATTACATAATTGGATGCCAGAACCAGATAGTAAGCTATTAATCCATTTATTTGATTTTTCTGTGTGTGATGTAAGCGATTTTTGTTTTTGAAGTGATGACACGTTTCTTTTGGTATACATAGCAATATGCAATTCCTAGTATTAATGATAAATTTAAAAATAAAAGAATTTTTAGCTTGTGTTTCTTAATGAATGATATGAATAAAACAAAGTGCGATAAAGTAAAATTTTAAATTTATGAATACTTTTTGCAGAATAGATAGCCTTTTTGAGTAAAAAGAGTAAAAGGATGAAGTCCAAGGAGTATTTCGAAGCAGCTGTGGTTGTTCTATAAAAGTTTTTTCCCTGTACTCAGAAATCTGTTCAACTAGTTTTTGGTCTTTTGGCAAAAACACGCTTGGTAATCTATTTGCTTCGCTTCTATAAATGTCGGGAAATGAAATTAATTTGGGAGATTGAGGGGAGGGGGGTGGATTTAGAGGTAGGGATAGTAAAAAGCAATAGAATATGACTAGGTAAACAATTAGGAGATATTATTGAGGCGTGCCTTACCATCGACAGGTATGCGGATGCAGATAAAGTTGAGGTATTTGGGATTGCTTGAGGATCTTCATCGATAGGTAAACAACCTTTGTTAATGTCTTGCCAGACTGTATCCATCGTTACTATGATGATATTTAAATGAGATTTGTTTGTCGATTTAAAGTATAGTATATTTTCGTAGATAAATTGAAGGAATCATAAAGCGAAATATAGTAAAAATTGGATATGAGCTATGTAATTGTTTAACCCTATCACGGGCAGTAGACAATTTATGATCTACTTAAATTAACCAACTGATATAAGATAAAATAATTATATTTCGATATCTTATAATTTATTGGATAATTAATTATTTCAGCAAATAGGATAAAAACTTTAGAATACTTGCGAATCAATAAGACCATTATTTTTATTAGTTTTGGATGGGAAGAATTAAATTAGTTTCTTACTAATGATTCGCTATTAATACTAGTACGATTTTTCTCAACCAATAATATATGTATAAATTGTGAGTTTCTATAAAAATCAATACTAACTATTGTTTTAATCTAATCCATCCAATGATTAATAATACTACAGACATATTAGACTAATAATTGGAAGTAGAAGAATAGTGAAATATTATTGGATTTATAAAATTTAAAGATGAAAAAGTAGAGTAAAATTTTTATTAGTTGATTCAGACTAAAATGTAGAAATAAAATTTTAATAAAAAAAATTAAAGCTGTAGAAAAAATTACAAAAATATTCGAGTTTTCAGAAATATATATTAGTTTTACGAATTAGCTATATAGCGCTTTTCCAGTATATATAGTGCTCAATATACCAATTATTCCAACTTCAACTACATTCACTGCTCCAATTCCAGCTCGAATACCTTATTTTTCTTACTTTGCGATACTTTAGTCATACGTAACATTACGAGCTTTGTTCAATACAATACTTGGATATTTTTCGATTGATAAATTACAATGTCGTCAGCTTTCGATAAAGCCAATCCACGCCGTGACCATAAGGAGCGTTCCCAGCTCGTTTCGAGAAAGAAGTATGGTCTTCTTGAGAAGCATAAGGACTATGTTCTTCGTGCTCGCAATTATCATGCGAAGAAGCAGCACCTCGACCATCTCAAAGAAAAAGCCCGCTCAAAAAACCAAGACGAGTTCTACTTTGCTATGGAAAAGAACCAAACCAACGATAAAGGCGTTCATATTACCTCTCGCAACAGTGTCTTGGATCCTGAGCTCGTGCAGCTTTTAAAGTCACAGGATGCCAATTACATTCAAACACAGATAACTATCAACAAGAACAAGATCGATAGGCTCAAACAAAGCTTAGCAGTGAATACCCAGATAGACTCTAGCGTCAACTTGAATGCCGAGCCTGTAAAGAAAAAGCAAAAAACAAGAACCAGGTCCGGAAAGCCCATTATTGATTTAAACCCAACACCGAAACATTCAATATTTGTTGATTCCGATGTTAAATTCGCTTCTTTCGATCCAAGCGAGCACTTCGACACTCCAGCACCGCTGCTTGCTCGCAAATATAACCGCGTTAAAAACGAAAAGATTGATGAAGTAGCAGAAAGTCTCCCTTCAGCAGAAGTTCTTCATAAAATGAACACAAATCGCGGACAGCTCGCTAAAGAGCTAGCGAACAGATCTCAGCGCCAGCTATTGCTTGAAAGAGCTTTAAGAGAGCTAAACCTCCAAAAAGAACTGTCAAAGAAAGGATCTAGTAAAAAAATAGGTAAAGATGCTCTTGGTTTACCAGTGTACAAATGGAAGTACCAAAGAAAAAAGTAATATTCTCATAACAAAAATCTGCACTCATAAAGTAAAAACAAAAAAAAAATTACAAATCCCTTATTTAACCATCCTTATATAATATATAATCCTTTTGTCTCATAAATTCGCTATTATTTTATATTTCTAATAACTTTTTCTTTTTAAAGTTTATTTACTTCTAAATAAAATGCTATATAATGTATAATAATCAAACATACTTCAATTATGAATACAAAATAATTGTGTAAATGAAAAGTTCGATAAAAATTATTAGAGTAATTTATGTTGAGTTGTATGAATATCAGCAAGAATGATGAATTGCATTTTTGATGATGGATAGAGTTTTGATTTATGAGGGACTAGCTAACAACTGGTTAATGTTTGGTTAAACTACCAAGAACTTTTCGTAGTAGTCCTTTTGTCGCATTTCAACTACGTCGATGGTGCTGGAGGGCAAGTTGATATCCACTTTGGTTGAAATATCGTTTGTTCCGCTTGAATAAACATGCGAAAACGAAGGGATAATCGAGTGGCTACCAATGACAGCATTGTCTTCGATGAAAACGCAGTCTTTAATAACACAGAACCTTCCGATATAGCAATTTTTGCCTATAGTGACATGCGAGCCGATCGACGCAGCCTCGACAACAGAATTTTCGCCTATTTTAGTATAGTCTCCGATTTTCATCGGAAAGTACTCGAGCTCGCCTTTGAATATCCTGTATGGAGGTTTAAGCAGCGTGTTCTTTGCAAACACACAGTACCTACCTACCGAAAGCGTGGGTTGTTTGGAAAGGGCCTTACGCCACTTCAAATCACCTCGCATCATACAGCCCTCCTCGATTATCGTCTACTTGTCAATTTGAGTTATTTATAATTGTATGTTTATTAAAAATATATCTAAGTTACAATAAGTATTTCGGAACTTACTTTTCCTGCAAGCACGATGTTGTGGCTTCCAAGGATATGTGATTTTTTGCTCACTATATTCCCAGTATCCTATATTAAAATCAGGATACATGACATGATAAAAGGGTTGAAGGAATAAGATAATAAATTAAAAACAAAGAATAGCAATAGGATTAGAGAGGGGTGGGATTTAAGAAGTGGAAATGAAGATATTTTTTGTTAAGTGATAGCTTGTGTATAAAATGAGAGGTAGCGAAATTGGTTGAAAAGATGAAGGGGGAATTAGTATTTGGAAGAGAAAGTAGCTTACGGTTTCTATATACTCATTGCTGCTCGATTCCTGGTATGGGAACTCCATAGCTGAGATTTACACTATATTTATGTTATGAAAATGAGAAATAATTCCTGGCTTCTAAAATAATTTTGATATTTACTTTATAATAATTTATAAAATAATTAAAAGTTTAATATTTAATTAAATTTAGTATTTATTTCTGAATTTTTTTGCTTTGGTTTATAGGATAAATCCCTATTTATTTAATTTACGCCTATTTAATACAGTTTGACTCTTCATTATTTGCTAGCTATAGTATTATAATATGTCACTATTGGCTATTTCCTTAATAATTGTACCAATAGATTAATCGATTTTTATTGTAGGCACCAATAATCAATTAACGAAATATTTATAATCCAATTACGGCCAAATCGAATTTATATACAATAATAAAAGCCAATAAATAAAACCTTTAAATATTTAAATCTATTTTCTGGTTTTAATACTAAAAGCTTAAAATTTATTAATTACTAATTATATATTTCTTATGATAATTTCTCTTACATTCTTTCTCTAGAAATTTAAATTCAACAAAACTAAATATTAGTATGGCTAAGAAATTTAAAGGCGAAAACTCCAAAGGTAATATTAACATAACATCACTCTATATATCTCTTACCACATACTATTATTTCCTTTTTTTTCTGCATTCAATATCTTTACTTCATTCATTTCAATACGATTCATATTCCTAAGCTATTAATAATAATGATATATCCTCCTTCTTTTTATTTTTGCGGTTTTATGTAATATATCCAACCTTATCATATTTATCTCGTTCTAGTCACTGCGGCCAAGCAAAAAAAAGCTATTGCACAGAGCGAAAAAGATAGCAAAAAAGCTCAGCAAGAAGAGAAAAAATTACAAGAACAATGGTCTGTTGGCTCCAACGAGTCGAAGCAGCTCAAGAAGGAACAGGAGTTTGCAAAGAAACAAGAACGACTCGAGAAAAAAAAAGAGAAGGAGCTTCTTCTCAAAGCCGAAGAAGAGCTTATCATCAAGCAAGCCAAGAAACCTCCCGCTGCCTCAACTAAACTTTTCTCTACTGTTAAAAAACCTCAGCCTACATCCCTTTCAAATTCATCCCCTGCACCTACGTCCACCACTAAAAACTCTTCCAATTCAACCTCTTTAAATGCCTCCGCTTCCGCCTTCGTCCCCAAAACTTCTTCCTCCATCGAACCTCTGCCGATCGAATCTTTCAGTGCCTCAGGCATCAATGCCGCTATAGATATGTTCGACTCCATAACCCTCGAGTCAAGTATAGCCTCTGAACACCAAAATATCAAAATCGACAAATCATCCAATCTAGCTGGCCTTGTTGATAGACACCCTGAACGACGCCACAAAGCTGCCTTGAAGGCCTACGAAGAAAGAGAACTGCCCAGAATAAAACTAGAAAATAAAGGTCTAAGGCTCCAGCAACTCAAACAACTGCTGTGGAAGGAATGGCTCAAATCTCCTGAAAACCCCTTCAACCAATCTATTATCTCCCACAACGCTTCCCAAGACGAAATCAAGGCTGCTCTTGAAGCTAAACTCGAGTCCTCAAAATCTTACTTCGCCTCAAACTAATACTTTTTTTTTTTTACCTCTTCATGAAACACCTAATCCACTTCTCTCTTTTCTTTTTCTGCCTGTAGATCCTACATTTATCGTCATTATCTTCTGCTATAACCCTTATTTTTTGCTTTTTTTTTTTTTTTGAAAAAAGAGTTTACCTCAGCTATAAACGTTATCTCTTTTGATTCAATTTTTATTCTTAGCTTGCTTTAAATATACTTTATTTTTTTTATAAATAAAAAATTTAATTTATTATTTATCTTTACTAAAGAAATGATCATACATCCCATATTCTATTAGCTAAAAAAAAAAAAAAAAAAGTACATAAAATTTTAGCTACAAAAGTTATAAAAAAAAAAAAAAAAACTATATTTCTTTCCCACCATTATTAGATAGATCATTGTATCTGTGGAGGATTGTTCTTGATAATTTTAGGCACAACTTTCTTATCGCTTTTCGTAACTCTTAGCAGCCCCTCTTGAGCAACTGTCGCCACAAGAACTCCGCTCTTGCTGAACACTCGTCCAGTTACATGCCCGCGCCCGCAAGAAGCACGTCCGCTCTCCATCTCATACAACATCCACTCGCTAGCATCGACTTTTGAGTGAAACCAAACGGAATGATCCAGCGACGCCATCATCGTTATATTTCCTTTATCGTTCGGGTTGAACCGCAAGTTGTGTGGCAATGAAGACGTGTACAAACACCTGAAATCGCTGAAATACGTCAGTACCGACTGCTCAATTGTCTGGTGCTCAAACTTCTTCCCGCTCTCGTTGACCGCTTTAAACCACCACTTTCTATATGGATCATTAGATGTGCTGTCTGTGCTACTTCCAACACTGCTACGGTGACTATTACTACTACTACTACTGCTATTGTTATTGCTATTGGTGTTGTAGCTGCCATCGTTGATTTCTGGTACATTTTTTTGGTCCTTCATGTTGGAGGCTGAGATGAGCTTCCCGATAACGCCGACTGAATCTCCTAAATCTACAATTGTCTTGCTGTTACCATTGCCAAATATACTTCTTTCTCCAACAAAGAATAGGTCAGAATTGTACATTTCAGGATCAAGTGCATGTGGCATCTCGTACTGGTGCTCTATTCCAGACTCCTCAAACACTTGAAAACTGCAAATCATTGTGAAAATTTTCTTGTTCTTCTGGAAAGCATTGACTGTCCTTGATGCAAAAGATCTCCCTATAACAAAATCATTATTTTGAAAAAATAAAGAAAAATTAGGTTATAATAAATTATGATAATCAAGTATAGTTCATAATGTTAGTATGGAATATTATAGTTTTTTTTTTTTAAGTTTGAAATGTATAGCATTTCACGATTGAATTTTTGACTTCAAGCGTTTAATAGTATCAGATAAAAACTACGCTTTATAATGAGTATGTTGAAGATGAAAGTAGAATAGAAATGAAGTATTTGGTAGCAAAAAAGTATACATAATTTTTAAACAATGAATCGAAAGTAAAGAATAAAGATATTGAACCTTGTCGGATAGTTTCAACTTTATAGATTATTTGCTCGTTTATATCTCCAGGCAGCAAGAAATAGCTATGAAGCGAATTTACGCTAAACTCTTCGGGTACAGTCTTTGAAGCAGCCATCAGTGCCTGGGCTGCGATTTGGCCACCTATATATACAAATTTAAAAGTTTTTTTTTCAAGTTATGTTTATTCATATATGAAAAAATGAGTGGATGATTTTTTAATCGCGAAAAGGAAGTGTAAAAGACTGTATAAAATGGTAGTGAGTTGTGTCTAATAAATATCAATTGTGAGAAAATTTTTACCAAAGGCGCCTCTAGAAACTGCAGGCTTCCAAAGTTCGCTGCAAGAGAAAGTGACATCGTCGATCTTGGTTATACCTATTGCATCCATGATATTCATTCTTCTTACAGTGGTACTATTTGCGATACCGCTGGTACTGGAGCTTATTGAAGTCATACTGCGATGTATGATTTTCGGGGCGCAATAAGTGGTACGACTTAAACGGCTTAGTATGCTGCTGAACCCAGTTTGTTTTTTAGCCAGAACGCTTTTTCTAAATGCATGCATGAGCTTGTATTGAATACAAAGGTTCTTGTTTTATGTTTAATACGACCAAGAAGCCAGTGAATAAAATTCGCTATCTCAGAAAGGCTTATGAAATATGGATATTGTATTTGAAATAAATAAAGATTCTGTGTTGATAAGCTAAAAAAGGAATGTATATATAGAAGCAATTTTAATATTGATCAAGTTATTTTGTTTTTATACACTAAATGTAGTAAAGTAACGATTTCTTAAGCATATATATGTTTACTCGGCTCCAATTTTTATTTTTTTTACAAAATCGTCTAAATTTACTTGCGTAGTCTTAAAATTTATTATTTTCTCTAAATTTTATAATCACATATATAGAGCTACATTCGTACCCAAGATTTAGAATTTATGAAAATAAGTACAAGTAAAGTGCCATACTTAATGTATACTCTTGGGCGCTTTATCTTAAATTTTAATATTACAAGTATGTGATATATGAAACAAGTTTATTTCACTAATCAAGAATCGCCTGCCGCTAATTAAAATGTCTTTTATTAATCATTTATTTTGAATTTAAAATAGAATTTTAACTTTTTTTTTTTTTTTTTTGTCTCAGAGAGTTTATTAAACAGAATTTTAACTTAATAACCCTATATTTTCACAAAAAAATCATAATAAATTTTATTTCTTAATAAAATACGCATGAAAGAAAAGTGGCTGGAATCCATTCCTATTAAAATTTTACTTATAAGCTTCGTATCAGTCCATATCCCATTTACCGCTCCAAATACTTGGGTTATCACGCCTCAAGAAATTTAAATCACAATCGTAAATAAAGAAAATACATACATAATTCAACACAATAACGAATTGATTTGGAATAATTACCTGTGGTCAAAAAAAAAACTCATATTAATCTAATATTTAATATCTAATATTTAGTATACATTAACTGGCTTGAATTAATTATAGCTTAACAATACGATTATAGCTGTAAATACCAGTTTATCGAAGCGACTGCTTGTAGGTTTAGAATATAAAAAAAAACTTAATCCCAATTTCACAAGACTTAATCTCAATTCAATAATATTAACATATACAACTAGAATGTACCATAATTAACTACATAGCTAAATTATCAATTGCATACATAATATAAATTCTAAGGAACAATATCGAGTATATTGAGCTGTTTATAAAATAAATATTTATTGTTAATATAGAGAGTATAATCGTAACTATTAGCCTTTAGATCAATTATATTCCTTTTAATTATATTATTTATCCTTTAAAAATTTTACAAGTTTAAAAATATAATATTCTAACCTTGGAATTTAATCTCATATTTATACATAGTAATATAAAAATTTTCCTCTTTTATATTTACATTTGGCTCTGAATGTATATATTTACCTATTTTTTTTTTTCTGTTGAATATATTAAAACGAATATTGGTTTATATTTATACTCATTAATACTTCTACTGATAAGCTCAGAAAATTTTACTGAAAGATATAAATAGCATTTATACTATCAATAGCTTGGTTTCTTTTTAAATGAGTAGGATTTAGTTTCATTTCCATATCAATCCCCTCACCTAATTTTCTTTTTTTTTATATTTTTTAAACTCCTGGATAAATATTCTAGGAATATTATTAGAATCAGCTATATTATTGAATCATTAGTTTATATTGGTGTAGCTAAATATGTAATCTAGTATGTTCTTATTTATAGTGAAATTTATCTTAATATACCTCGATAGAAATAAAAAATTAATGTAATCTTTCTAGTGTGATTTCATTTAAAAATTTTTTGAATAAATTAAAAACAAATAAAAAGAAAAAGTAATTAGCTCAAGATTAGCTGTTGCGATTAATATTAGTATAGATCTATAAATTTTTTTTTACTTTATTACTTTAATAATTATTAGTTTAGAAAATAGTGGCCGAGATTTAAACTCTTTAGCCATAACTCAATAGGTTTAAAATTTTCTCCATAATAATTTATTTTCGAACTTGATTTTTAAAGAGAATTATTTAATATATATTTACTAATTAATTTCGCTTAAAATTTTTATAAATTCTCATAATAGTAAGGAATACATCTTTGCAAAAATTACTAGATGTTGTAACTAAAAAGTTTTAGTATGTG
>LSSN01000555.1:0-17612 GCA_001970855.1 Smittium culicis | reverse complement strand
ATCCCCTCACCTAATTTTCTTTTTTTTTATATTTTTTAAACTCCTGGATAAATATTCTAGGAATATTATTAGAATCAGCTATATTATTGAATCATTAGTTTATATTGGTGTAGCTAAATATGTAATCTAGTATGTTCTTATTTATAGTGAAATTTATCTTAATATACCTCGATAGAAATAAAAAATTAATGTAATCTTTCTAGTGTGATTTCATTTAAAAATTTTTTGAATAAATTAAAAACAAATAAAAAGAAAAAGTAATTAGCTCAAGATTAGCTGTTGCGATTAATATTAGTATAGATCTATAAATTTTTTTTTACTTTATTACTTTAATAATTATTAGTTTAGAAAATAGTGGCCGAGATTTAAACTCTTTAGCCATAACTCAATAGGTTTAAAATTTTCTCCATAATAATTTATTTTCGAACTTGATTTTTAAAGAGAATTATTTAATATATATTTACTAATTAATTTCGCTTAAAATTTTTATAAATTCTCATAATAGTAAGGAATACATCTTTGCAAAAATTACTAGATGTTGTAACTAAAAAGTTTTAGTATGTGTATATATATCACATTTTTACACATATAGCAATCATTGAATGAAAAGTTTGATAGTTATATCTACTTAACAACCGCCTCATTATTTTATCATTCTGTGGAGTAATTTTTGTCAGAAATACCTAGAGATTGTAATAAATAAAAAAAAATAAATTTCATTATTTTTAAAGTATTATTATTACACAAATAAATACAAAATTAAAGGAGTTCAAATCTAATGCGAAAATTTAAGGCTGAATTTAATAAATAATTATATATATATAAAATTAAACAAAATTGCATAGCTTAAAAAAATGTTCCAATAAGAGTAAGATTTTTTTTTTTCGCAAATGGGAATAAATATACTCAATTGGCCTAAAATGCGATTTTATTATTTGGCCAACCACAATGCATATAACTCAGTCTGTTAATTTCAATTATTTTTTCTTACTATTCAAATTTATTTGCATTTTATTTGTATTTCCTATAATTATAACCTAATTTTCCTCTGAAAAATTTATTTACAAATCTTTCTCTTTATATTTTTCTGTATTTTATCTTCTCGATGCGCTTTATACCTATAAATATCGCTAGAGGAATTGTAGACAAAGTCTACGACAAACGAAAGCAGAGCGCTCTGCTCCTCGAAAAGTAATTCATTTCATTCATCTACCCCCCCCCCCCTTCCCTTATTCTCCCTCCCTCCCTATTGTTCCAGCAATACCATAATTATCTAATACTTCCTATGAAAATACACTTCCTTATTGTCAAGTTAATTTTTCTTTTCCTTTTAGACACATGCGCGAACTCGTCTCCGAGTATGACAAAAACTCTGTATCTTCAGTACTAATAGAAATTTCTGAAGAGCTCGTCTCTTCTTCAAAAGAAACTGCCAGATCTGGCGGTGTTTTAGCTCTAGCTGCTTGCTCAATAGCTCTTGGTCCTGAAAATGTTTACGAATATCTCGATTTCATTGTACCCCCGATTCTAACTTGCCTTTCTGATTTGGATCCAAAAGTAAGATACTACTCTTGTGAAGCTTTATATAACGTCGCTAAAGTTGCCCGTGGAAGTATTCTAGGCTGGTTTAACGAAATCACCGACATGTTATCTCGAGTAACTGCTGATCCCACACACAGCGTTAAGGATTCTGCCGATTATGTTGATCGATTAATAAAAGATATCGTAACCGAAGAAGCCACCTCTTACCTATCCCTAGAAAACTCTCAATCTTCAATTTCTGACAGCATTGTCGCTGATTCGAACAGAAAAATTTTCTTTTCTCTAGAAAGATTTATCCCTTTACTCTCCGAAAGAATGCACACTTTTAAAGCTGCAACTCGTTTATATCTCATTGAATGGATTCGTATCCTAGACTCTATTCCTGGCCTTGATCTTATAAGATTTTTACCCAGCTTTTTAGACCAACTAATTCGCTTTTTGAGCGATCCCAAAGATGATGTTCGTCTTAAAGCAAGTAATGTACTAATCGAACTTCTCAGAGAAGTTGAAGAATGTGCCGGCTTACAGGAACTTGCAGATGATTTATGGCCCAATACTCAAAACCAAAACCACCGCAATTTCAATGTGCTTAATACTAAACCAACAAATGCCAACCACTTTAATAGCTATCATAAAAAGACTTCAAGCGGCTTCACTGATGACTATAACGCTATAAATGAAGCCAGCGAAGAAATTAAAATGGCTGCAAGAAGAAAAAAAATTCGCGAAGAAAGAAAACACTACTTGTCTCATAATTATAGCTCTCCATCTTTACATGAAAACTCCTTAATATCACATAACTACGACGTATACGTAGATCACGCCGCTTGCTTAGATATCTTGGTTGTACATTTACACTCAAATGACCAGGAAATATTAGCCACTTCCCTTAATTGGGTTTTTTCGTTTTCTTACATATGTCCCAGTTCTCTAATTACTCTAACTCCTCCATTAATTAGCGCTTTACTTCCTCTATCGTCTCACAGCGTCCCAAGCGTTTGTGAGCTGGCATTAAAAATTAACAGAAGACTCCAGTATCTTGTTTGCTCTCAACCAATACTCCCAAAACCAATTCAAAGAAATTTCACCATTTCTCCTCAAGACTCGAATAGCGTTTTAGAATCCCATGGCAGCAATTTGGATAACTCTAACTTTAATGACAGCCCCAACACATCCCATGTCATGGATACTTCCAACCCTTCTAACAAATTCAATTATACGGTTTCTGAACCCGATATTAACTATAATGATGATGAGTTCTTTAGTTATGATACTGTCGTGAACGTCATAATTCTTTTATTCAACAACAATGTTCATGAAAATACTAAAGTAGAAGGCTTAAAATGGCTGTTATTACTCCACAAAAGTGTCCCTGATTTAATTTTAACGCCTGAAGAATCCAGCTTCCCATTTTTGCTCAAAGTGTTATGTGACTCTAGCGAAAATGTTGTTAAATTAGACCTTGAGCTTTTTGCACAGATTGCTCTATACTCTGAATACAATTTAAATTCAAGCAGCTCTGATTATGACAGCAAAAACTCTTATTTAGACCGCTTTTGTAAAAGCTTACTACAAATTTTTTTCAATGACAACCAAATGTTACACTCTCGTATGTCTCTAATTATACGCCAACTATGCCTGGTTTTAGACCCTGAGCGTGTTTTTAGGGTTTTTAGTATGCATTTACACAAGTTTTTAGTTTCTTATAAAGTTTGCCCTGAGTCAACTAACTTTATTCCCGGACCCAAAAAACCCCAAAATAAATCTTACAACTATGACTACCTCAACTTCAATAAGCCATTCCCAACTATGGATAACTTATCAAACCCTTTTTCTTATACCAATGAATCACTAATGAAGAAATCTAATAATGAACCTGATACTGAAAATAGTCCTAATTCGCCTAATTTTTCTTCTACAAGCCCATTGGACGATTTAAGCTTTGGGCAAGAAATTATCCAGCAATTGACCTGGATCCTTATTTCTGCTCCAGAGGCATCCATACTAAGAAAGTTGCTTAGGATGAATGATAGCGAAATTGCCAAGTATTATTCAGAAAAAAATCCCATCACCCTCAACCACAGCTTTAAAGCATTCACTAGTTCATTTGGCAATGTTTATAAACAAAATACTTCACAATATAAAAAGTTCTATGATGAATCTCAAATACCAAAGAAGAATCTTGCCTCCCAAAATGGTGATTTACCAAATGTTCATTCACACAGTAGAGAGATTAGTACTTCTGAATTAGCTGAAAGCCTCGCTATTAATGATATTGAATCTGTAAATGAAACGCCTAAAGGGTCGAATCTCTCATCAGAAAAAACAGATCAGCATAAAAAAAATTCTACCTTAATCCCTACTTTTACAAAAAAGACCTCTATCGATTTATCCAATAATATCCAATCCAAAAAAGTATCTGAAATAGAACTTAGCTCTAATACTCAACATAATGCAAATTTAAGTGATGACCTTAGTTTGTCAAGAAAGATAAATGAGTGCAATGATGCGACTTCGCTAATAACGTCGCCTAATATTCAAAGTGACACAGTCCAACTTAACATTGATCAAAACAAATCTTTAAATAGACCTAATAGCAAATTACCTCAATTCAGCAGACTTTTTCACCCTAGTAGCCCACCTTTATCAACTCTCCACACAGCTAATGAATCTGGTGTTAGGCGATCAATTGGCCCACAAATAATATCAGCCAGACCAGAATCACCTGCTACAGTTTCGCCAATAACGGCATCAAGTGTTGCTAAAACCAACATTAAAAAGCCAAAGCCTAAAACAAACATTTTACCTAATACTTTACTGAAAAACAACAAATTAGAGGCAACTGAAAATATGATAAATGCTATAACTAAGCCATCTTTACACCCACCAAAAAATAGTAGACGTATATCTAATATATCAAGTAATAATGTTGTAAGTCAAAACAATATAGAAAATGATAACGAATTACTCGAAAGATCATCTAGAGTCTTAGATACGCATAAAAATCCATTAGATTCTTCTGAATCTGTTCTATTGTCAAAGTTAAATATTAACGGAAGTGAAGTTAAAAAAATGCCCGCTATTCCTAAAAATCTTTTTGATTCATTGTTCCTCAGCTGGTCTTGCAATCCTGTCTCTACTCTAGTTTTATGCTTTTTATCTCAGCGATACCAACTCGCGTATTTGATTTTAGAGCATATTTCTCAAGATGATATCCCTCACACGCTACTGAATCAACTTGACGTATTAGTCCAGTTACTGGAATCTCCAATTTTTGCATTTTTGCGAATGCAGCTACTTAACCATGAAAGATATCCTTACTTATCAGCTTCATTATATGGAATATTAATGATTCTTCCACAGTCAGTGGCATTTTTAGCCCTTAAAAACAGACTTAGCAGTATATCGAATACAGCAATCTTCAACCATGGCCCACTTCCACATAATGACGAAGGTTCGTTTCACAGAAACAAAGAAATAGGACATCATGATAAAAAAGACTCAATCAGATCGGTCCTAGATAAAAAGCCCCCACATCTTCCTGAAGATTCTAACGAAAAAACTATTCATAAATCTAGACGTAGCTCAGACATTAAAGGAGATCCTCCTCTGCGGGTAATAAACAGACCAACCACGATGTCGCCAGAAAGTAAAAAAGCTAATAAAACTCAAGAGCTATTTTCGTATTTTGTGAATGTGCAGTCTAAAATCTAGAGCCAAAAATTGAAATTTTATTTTTTGAATAGGATTCAATCATTGATACTTTCATGATAATATCTTAGTCTATACCTTATACCTAAAATAATAGACTATATAAAAAAAAAAGTTATTCAATAAAAAAAATTTTTTTTTATAAAACTAAGATTCCAAACAATATTTTTATAACTAATATCTATTAAAGCATCAAAGTCATTTTTTTCCCAAAAATTTATTAGAGCCCCTATATAATATAGAAACCAATTTTCTAAAATAAAAAAACACTAATGAATGAGCTAAAATAATTAAATAACAGTATTATATTGAACACAATGTTCAATTTAAAGGCGGATTTGAAAATTAAAGGATCAAAATTTATTGTTAAGGATAGATGTTTTATAGAGCTGTACTTACCCATAAAACTAATTCAAATAATCAATTTAAAAAATGAATCCGTATTTTAAATAACGTTTTGTAGTGAATATCATATCAATAACCAGTGTTCCATTTAACTATAATTATATTTTTTCTAAATTTATAACCAAGTTGAGTGAATTATATAAAAAATATATATATTATAATTTTAAAATAAAATATGTGCGCACTTATGTTTATATATATATTCTTTAAAAGTTTAGATTCGATATAAAATTCTTTTTGAGTAGGAAATATATTAAATTTCTTTTTTATTTCAATTTTGAAATAATATATAATAGGATTTCAAAATTAATACTAAAAGTGTAATTATATTTCTAGATTTTTTGGAATCATAATTAAATTCAAAAAAAAAGCACACGTGGCTAATACTTATATTTTTTTAAAGTTTCAATTATTTTTTTTAATCCGTTAGTTATACAGGTTTATAATCAAAGAATTGATTTTTTTATGTATTTTTACTTAATTAAATAATTGAGTAAAATTTATTAGTATATTGAAGATATTCTTGTGGTGGTTAAATTATAAAGAATAAAAATATCTACAATCTTGTACAGGAAACAAAATTGAAATAACGAATAGAATTTAACTAAATCATAATTGATATTAAAAGTATCAATATGTTTTATAGCCGGCTTTATTCCATTAAATTATACGAAAATCACATTTATGTAATATCTCAGCCACTTTATTATGTTTCGCGCTTCATAATGTGATATGTATATAGAATATTAAGTGTTAAGAATCTAATTTTTTTTTATTGTCTCGCCGATTTTATTAAACATAAATTACAAGTTATTAAAAATATTTCAAAAGCTGTAATAAAATATTTAAAAATATGCTTTCGTACTGACACCTCATCACTCGCTCTATCAAATTTATATCTACTGCGCACTTGCTCAAGAGGGCTGGCGAACCTCTTATACTTTGCAGTATAAGTGTTTTGGGCACGCAGATTCCGTTCAAAAACTATACTTTTTCCAACTCAAAATTTTGGTTGGCTGTACCAGTTCTAAGCTGGTTCAAATATTGATTAGAACACCCTAACTCCTAACCACAATCTCCTTTATGAGGAAATTTATCAAATAGCTCTATTCAGGCATAAATGAAATTTGATAGGTGAAATTTTTTTTTACTATTCAGAACTGATCAGTGTTGGTTATTTACTTTTTGATCGTCGATTTTGATTTTTGATTTTATTCAAAAAGTTTTTTTTTTTTTGCCAATATCATATTTCGTGTATTTTAGTTACTTTACTTGCGCGTTTCTCATAATCATAATTCTAGTCTTATATTTAACTAGTATCCTTTATTAAACTTCGTCTTTAGATAGTTATGTTGAAAAATTTCTTGATAAATCTCAGTTAAATGTTTAGCAAATCTGGTATTTTTATAAAATGGGTTAACGTATAATTTTTATTAATTCGTAAAATAGGAGCGAGTATTAATTTATGAATATGGAAAAATATATTTGAAATTTTAATACGGGAACAAAAAGTAAAAATTTTGTCGCTGATATAAATAGGAAAAAATATAAAGATTATAAAATGGATTATGGCACTTTATTATTAAAAGTATATGATTAGAAGTGTTTGGAAATGGGTAAACAGTCTTAATAAGGGGAAGTATTAAATAATATGGGATGGTTTAATTTAAAATGATATCGCTACTATCTCAATATTATATTAAAAAAGTTCATTTTTTTAATAGTGTAATTGTAAAAATCGATTTCTCAATTACATATTCTCTATATTTTGGATTTATATATTACAATTTTTTAAAGTGGCTGAGTAATTCTGATTTTATAAACTGCTTGAGTTGATTTCAAAATATAAAATGATCATAAAAGTAGTAAAGGATTGTATTATTTATACATTTATTACCGCTATATATCCGCACTTATATTTAGAGATTGATTATTTATAATGAAAAATGAAAAATCAGATTGTGCTATAAAAGTATATGAAATAATTAAATAAAAATAAAAACTTATTTATTTATTATTGCTTAAATGGTGATATTTTTGCATTAGTAAAGCTATGAAATTAAATAAAATTAATAATGAAAAAGCCTATCGAAATTGAAATCAGACAAATTTATATTAAAAATATACTCAGATTTGAGAAATAGTAGATTTAAAAACCTTTTTATAAAGTCATTTATTTCATTTATATCATAATTCTGATATGCATTTTGAAATTCTTTATAGTCTATAAGAAAATCCTGAAAAGTTGTAAATGTGGAACTGCCAATATTTACTTTTGTTTTAAGTAGGTTATCGAACCTATCAACTTGCATAAAAAACGTGTCAAGATATTCAAGCTCAAGTTTCATTTCTTGAACAATTCGGACTATTTCCATTTCTTTTTGTTTTAAGCGAATGTCATCTTTAAATTGGTTATAAAATTTTAATGTAGCATTTAAGCAATTTCTACTTGAAGCTAAATTTTCATTGTTTCCGTTTTTACTAATAGCGAAGCAATCACCAAAGTCTGAATTTGCGATATTGACACTACTTGGATTTATATTTAATTTATTATAACATTTCAAAAATTTTCCTTTAGTACCATAAGCTTTATTGCTTAGTTCTTTACAATTATGTACAGTTATTGCATCTAATAAATTTACATATTCATTTTCAAACATAGATATCTCATCACCATCAATATCTGCGGAGCTTTGCCTCTTATTCAGTTCTCTCGAATTTCCATCCCCGCTTGATTCCGAAGCAGCGCCAATATTATGAGCAAATATCGTCACTAAAGCTATTCCATATACGTATATCTTCATTTTTATCTTATCACTTATTCCAAATAGTAAAAGTATTTTATAAATCTGATATTACCCCCAATTCATCCAACTATTTATACTATTCCTGCCTTTACAATTACTTACTCTAAATTTTACCTAACACATGCACTTATCTTCATTCCACATCTATACCCACAAACACCGTCTAATAGACCATATGTCTATTTTTGAAATACCAAACTCATATATTATAACTAAAAACACAGCCATTCCTACAAATTAAAACAAAATCGTCTAAAAAAGAAACTAAAAATATCTCTTTTTTTAATATTTACTATCTATATTTACTATCCCTTTTATAACAGTTTAGCTATGTTTAAAATATATTTAATTTTGTTATTCAGTAGAAACAAAACCATCAATTATTTAATACCAGAACACGTAAAAATATCTAAATACCATCAATTCTTCATAATTAGTATTACTTTACAACACAGCTAAAAAAATTATGCTTATGTTCCTATTTATAAAGTATATCTGAAACAGAGTATATTTTAAAAATATCTTCATTCAGGCAAATAAAATCATATCTATATAGTACTCAAAAATAACCCATTATAATATCATTTTCTTTTAATACGTCGTTTATTATAACAAAATTAATTTCCTCCAGCATTTGAAACGCTTTAAGGAAATAAATTTTTATGAGCTATCCTTATTTTAAACTTTTAAAATATAGCTAAATTGCTCGAGATAACAACAATCTAGCATCAATACTAACTTATGTCTCATATATAATATATTTAGAACTTTTAAAACTATATTCTCTGAAAATTATAGATTTTCGCACATCTAAAATTTAAAATTCGATAATTTATACCATTTCCAATCGGTTAATTTATAGAAAAAAACATCTTTTCATATATTATATCAAGTTTATATGATATATAAATTCCATATTACCGTAAACTCTTCTGATTTTTTATTAATTAGTAAAGAACCATATTGATTTAAAATTTCTATCAGCATACAAGTGTATTATATTCATCTGGAGTCCATCTTAATATTTTAGGTTTTATATATTTCTATTTCGTTAAATAATTACAGTATGTCAGTAATTGTGATTTGAATGTAATTTTTTTATCAACATCCGATAATAAGCAATTAAAATTCATTTAACTTACAGTTTTGAATGATAACCTTTTATAAAAAAATATATTATTTTTCAAATAATTAAAATATATTGTTTTAAATAAATGCATTTGCTAATATAAGAAAAATAGTAGTATTTTTATAACTACTCAGAACTTCCACTAAGCTCCCCCCCTCTTCCATTAAAATATTTTTTAAATTTGATGTTATGTGCTATTATAAAGCCGCTTTACTCAAATTTCGGTTTTATATGTAAAACTAGATAAATTTTTACAATTGCTATTTATTCATCAAGATTATTTTTACTTTCAGAAATACTTTATCCTGTGATTTATATACCTATTGAATAAGTGCTATTTAAAATCTCTAGTGTAAAATTTTTAATTTGATTTTACTGAAATGCTTATTCATTTCAAGATTTTTTTACTTTGACTTTAAAATTTAATCACCGTCATCGTTTTGTATTTGAATTCTATTAATTTCAAATATAACATTACTAAGTTTTTTTATTTACTCGTAAAGATACAAAATGTATCTCCCCCCTCCCACTTATCTTATCAATCCATGAAGATTAGAAATCATTAAAATCTCGACTCGATAGTTTGTTATTATTGATAATAATGTTTTATCAACAAAAATCACAAAAACCCAGTTTAATTGCGCGTATTAAGACAATTTCTTGCGCGTTATATTCATAGAAAATTAAAATTATTTTTTAGTAATAGGTATAGTTTCAATTTAACATTTAATAAATATAACTATTTTTTTCTTATTCACAGGTAATTTTAACTTTTTTTTTTTTTTTTTGCTAAAGAATTAAAATTGACTATTTTCCTTATCAAACGCTAAAAAATAAAGAAATTTTAACATTTAGTAGAAATACAAAGAAAAAATTATAAATATTCAAGTTGATCAGTGTAAACCATAAAAATAATACTAATAATAATTTATTCCAGTGTATTCATACACGAATATAATTATACTTTAATATCTATTTTGCTGTTAGCTGGATGAATTTTCTAGTTTTATTATTATTTTTTTAGGAAGCAATATTTTTTTTTTTTTTTTTTGTCTCGGAGAGTTTATTTAGGAAGCAATATTGCTTGAGAAATATTCTGTTAATTTCGCTTTTTCTCAGAAAAAATTCAAATTTGAGTGGCCAGTTAGATGAAAATTCTGATACTTTGTCAGAAATTGGAAGAGGTAATTTTTTTTTAGTATCCTTGCTAAATCCGTCTGTAGAAATAGCTTCAAAGATTTTATTTGGGAAACCCCTTTGATGTTTATCCTTTTCCCGTCCAACACTCTTTAAAAAATTTAAATCGTTAATTCGTTTATGATTTATAGGTAAATCTATTATTCGATCTATTTATTCAATTTACCAATATTTCATAAGGTCTTGAAAATAATGGATTTTTATTGAACGCAGTTGGCTATATTTGTTGGTAAAAAAATAGTCTACCGCGCGGGAAAAGGTTAATGAGCTTCCTGTAGAGTTGTATTAGTTTGAAAATAGTTGGCATATTTTTTTTTTATTAATAATGGATTTATACTCAAAATTTCTGTTTTTTTACCTGCTGAAATACTGTTTTAAAGTAGCCTGCAACGAATGAAAATTTAGTTTTTATTGGAGGTCGTATTTTTAATTTATATGTGGGAAATTCAGAACGAATAATGCACTTTGTTTCAGATTAATTTTCATGGCTTGGCCATTCAAAAATAGAAAATATTATTGGCGCGATTGAAAAGGAATTTCGCTTATATATTTTTTTACTTAATTTTGAAATTTATACTTCTTAATACTTCAAAGAGGAGGCATATTAAGTTTACTATCTTATTGGAAAAAACTAAACATAAAATTACAAACAAATAAAAATATAGGAATAAAATAAATTATAAAAATTTTTATATTATATAATGTAAATTATACGTTAGTGTTATCCTTTTGATCTTTTTTTTCGCAAAGGTACTCTATCAGCATAAAGATTTTTCAACTTTTAATTTTTATTTGTTTCAAAAATATTAAACGATGTATCAAGTAATTGAACCCCAAGCTCCTGCAAGCCAAGACCAAATCAATGTATTAAACGAACTATTTCAGAAACTCTTACTTGAAAGGGAAAGCATCCAAGAAAAAGAAGACCCTTAAGTTTCAACAAGGATACCCATTATAGACTTATATATATCCGGAGCTCACTGAAGCACTCCCGTAGATTGATGAAGACCTCTTCCAAACACTGTTTACTTAAGAATAACGCAATGTTGCAATCCACTCTTACCCCGAAACTATTTCACTAAACTATACTCTGCCACCACTGAACGATACAGCGTCTAGCGCATGAAGAAAACTGATCCCACTTTCTATAGAATACAGTTTGCCCTGGCACAAGCAACTCGACCGATTGAATACTATTTCCACCGCCGAATGCAAGAAAACAAGGGTATTGACACCTCAGAAGACCCTGCAATTCTTTTCTCCAACACAATTAGAGCTCTCTTGTCTGAAATTGCCGTCACAGTAACTCAAGCAAGGTTAGACAACCTTCACAAAGGATTATAACTTCCTGGGAAACCGACTCAGCTCGTCGAATCTGATGCCAAACCGCTGATAGATTAAGAGTCGTTAGACACCCTCATTGCAAATAAGCCTTCCGCGAAAGAACAACGAATTTAGCCCTTTCGCAGGCGTCAGCAGAGTATGATTCCTAAGGATACGGGCAGCAGCTACACTGTTAAGGTGCCGAGAATCGCAGCTGCAAACACCGCTGAAGCCAGTCAAAAGATCCGCAAAAGCCATTCAAATCTCGCGATAGAGGTTGAATCTGCGTAAATGGGTCACAATAGAGACATAGAAAGTCTCCCTTGTCTGAGGCCACCTAACTATGTTTAGATCGGTATGACCTAAAATAACTGACAGTCGATGATTAGGAACATAGTGGAAAGGGGATTCAGAATCCCCTTCAAGAACCTAGCCCCAGAATCACTTCGGTCGGAGGAGGTCAAAAAGAAAAGTCGACATGGAGTGTAAGCGAGGTTCTGACAAAACAAGTTGCCTCTTTGATATCCAAGTTAGCAATTGAGGAGATTCAGCGGAAAGGAGCAGGATTTTACAGCCAGCTATTCACAATAATGAAGAAGAAAGGAGGCCTCCGACATGTCCTCAACCTCCATAAGCTAAATCTGCAAGCGGAAGAACAGAACTTCAAGATAGAGACGCTGACATCCATCTGCAGAATGATCCGTCGGAAGGATTTCTTGGAGTTCTAGACGCCCAGGATGCTTTCATGCACATATTGATCTACAAACAGTGTATAAAGTGCCTCCAATTTGATTGAAACGGCCGCTACTTCTAATTCCACGTCTTGCAATTAAGGTATCACCGAGTCCGTTGGCCTTCATCAAGATTCTTCGCCTAGTTCTATAATTTACCAGATCAAAAGGATTTCGATACTCTGAACATCTTGAAGATCTGCTGATTATGGGGGAATCCAAAGAGGTGCTCCAAAAAAAAAAAGCGCTTTATCTACTCCAAGCTTTATGAGCTTGGACTAGATATCAATTCAGAGAAGTGTTAGGCATGAAGGGAGGAGTAAAGACAGGGCTAAGGTTCAACTGAAACTAAGACTAAGGCCAAGATGGTGTTATTTATTTAATATTTTAGGGATAATATTATTTAGTGAGATAAATAATATATAATAAATAGTTCAATTAATTTATCTGAAAGATGGAAAAAGGTTACCCTTTTATAATTTTAAAGAAAAATCTAAATGATATCATTAAATAAAAATAATTATAAAAGCAAAAATAATTTATAAATAATAGCTTGTGGAATATTATAAAATGTTCTAGATTCTTCTAGAAGAACTATAAATGATCTATCGACAAAATTACATTGTATTCCATAATGTTCTATGATGTTCTATGCATAACATATCGGATTTATATATTATTATTTAAGAGAAATGTGGAACTACTGAAAGAAAACGTGTTTGATTTTTTCTAAATGAAATTAATAGTTACTAGATACCAAAATAAATTTAACATTACTCATAACGTACTGTTAAATTTTTTATCGGCGATAATTTCGATTTTATCAAAAAGAGAAATTATTTATGCCTGGGAGCTCTTTAAATAATCTTATAATAGTGATAAATAACAACAATTATTCTCGAGATAAACTTAATTTAATTACACTTTCTAAGAAATATTATCATTAGAAACCAGATAGAAGGGTTTACCTTATTTTAAAAATTATTTTCAGATGCCTCAAAAGCCTTCAATTAATAGGTAGTATACAATTAATTAATAAATACTGGCTTTTTACACTTTAATCAAACATATCAATATAAACTATAATTAAAATTTACTTTTAAAGATTTATGAATATAAATGTCTAGTTTCAATTTTAACATCCAATTACTTAGAAAAGAAATAAGTTTTTTTTTAATTATTTTTTTTAATTATTATTACTTGTATTTAAAAAATATAAACATTTTGATCTATTTTTATTGGAATAAATTGATAAATCAATATTTTTCATACTGAGAAAGTCTGCCTTGTTTTGGTTTTTTTTGTATTTTAATATGGTATAAAACAACAATTAAGGCGTATAAAATGAAATCGTGATAAAATTATCTATATTTACTCAATAATTTAATTTTTAAATATTTTCAAATGTATTTCTTCAATAATTAGGAATTTTTAAAATATTATTCTATTTATTATCCTTACACTGTTTTGATCTAGAAAAAAAATTACAAATAATACAAGATAATTTATTATTAAAAAGATCAGATCTATTTTATTTTGCATATATGAGGTTATTTCGAGTATCAGATCTTTTTCTAATAAGTTTTTGCTACCCATAAGCGCTGAATTTATTTTAGATCCGACACAAAAAATATATTTACTTAATATAAATAAGCAAATATAATTTCTAAGAAAAAAATTTCCGCTTTCCTAAAAAATATTCCGTATGTATGGACCAACTACTGTTATTAAATCAATTTCACAATTTTCTATAAATGAAATCGAAATGAAATTAAAACAAAAATTTATTTAAATTTAATAATAATTATTTATCTTTAACTAGTATTATTTTTTAGAGGATATTTACCAACATAACCTGTATTCTAAGCTATCAAGTTATTCAGCTAATATTTTATCAAAAGAAATATTATTTTTTACTAAATATAGCTAAGAGTGCGACTCAGATAATGTATTTAACCATTTTTGGATCAATATCAGGCATCAAATATGAATCATACTGTTTCCTGAAAACTATAAAAGTTCCATATTTTTTGTGAAAAGTTTTCGAATGAAGCTCATATTTAGAAATGGTAACTCGTTTATAAAAAATATGAAATAATAGTATATTAATATGAAAATGTGTGAGTATGAATGGGAAAAATAATGTGCTATTAACTATGTGCGCTAAATGATATAGCTTCAACATGAGAGAAAAAAAAAATTTCAATGCGCTTAATAGGATCACGAAACACTGTATCTAATATTTTAATAAAATTTTGTTATTATTCATACAATAATACTTGAGAAAATTACATATAAAACCGCAATAAGAATCTTGATTTATAATTTTACATAATTCTCTTCTAGAGCTTTTTGAGGGAGTTCTATTAACCCAATTTAATACATTTAAATAGGAGTTAATAATTTAATTGTGATTAGTATAAAAAATCTTGGAGAAAATTTAGAATTATTTGCTAATATTAAATCATTTTAATCTTTGCTTCATCTAAATTTACTGATAATATTATTTTATATTTTATATATTATATATTATTTAGTGCGAGTTATATTGCTTGAGTATGATTTTTCAATAAGAAAGAAAAACCTAGCTATTAAATATTTTAGTATAAAAATGAGATTTGGTTAAAATTTCAATTTAATACTTAATAATATACCTCGTTAATTATATAAAGCTTTCTTAATCAAATAGTATAGAAAATTTTGAAAATCGAGCGTATAATGTATTTCCGAGGATTTTTCCCATTATACTTAGATTTGTAGATATTTTTCTTCTACCCTGTCACAAACTTCTCGTGCGGAATCTTATCAGAAGCAACTTCAAATAAAGGATATTATTTTGATGGGAATTCTAAAAGCACCTATGCTATTAATTTTATGGTTTTGAATTATATTATAGAATATCTTCACCTAAATTTGTACCATTAATAGAAATTTTATTAAATATTATTTATATATTAGATATGCACATTTCCTCATAAAATAATTAAATATTTATGTAAATTATTCCCATAGAACACAGTATTGATATTTGATAAATTTGAATTAAAAAGTGTAATCTATACAAAAAAATAATTTAATATCTGTATAAAAACAAAATTATTAATTTAATATCAGGCATGTAATTTCCAGGAATATCGAGAGAAACTCATGATCAAATATTTATCAAAGATGAAAATTTTCAGAGGTACGATGAGATTATATGTAAATATATATCGACAGAATGTTAAATAATTTAAAAAAATTAATTAATATTGATTTAATCAAGTATTAAAAAAATATACCAAATAAAAAAGTCTTCCAGATAAAAAATTACGGCTAAAGACCTTTAGTTCAACTTAAAATTGCGATTAAATTGAATATTTAATCAATTCAAAGTAGGTTGAAGGTAGATCCATAAAGTAAAACTAAATAAACTTATTGAAAGCTATTTATATTTGATACTATGTTATCAGCCATAAAGACGCTTTCAACGAAACCAAAGCTCGGAAAACGATTTTTTTGCTATTTATTCCATAAAGTTAACGCGATAAAATCAGTAAAAAAATAAATATGAACATGAAAAATACAACTAATCTTACCAGGTTATACGGGAAATTTTAAGGTTGAAAAAACTCAACTTTAGAACTTGAATCCAAAAAACACGGAATCTAACTAGCGTTCTTCGATATCACCGCCGATGAGTGTGCGTTTATTAATTGATTTGAGTCTAAGTAGATGAATGTTGGCCTCATAATTCAGCAATAAAAAAAGACTCATAAATCAGTATAGATGACTTGATGCTCCAGAAAAATCAAGAATTATTTCAAAAAAAAACTCATCAAAAAATTACAAAATTATAAGCAAAAAAGTAGCTTTACGTATCCAATTATGAATAATAAAAATTTCTGCTACTGCAGAACGCATTTTAATAAACTATAACTCATAGCGCAAAGTAATAAAGATACGAATAATAAGTTTATAACAGTCTCTATGCTCTCTAAATTCACTTAATTTCTAATAAATACTGATTATAACCCAATGGAAATTTTTTGATAACTCCATGGTTTAGTTAGATGCCTCAAAAATCGTTTAAATAGCTCCTCTTTGGTACCTTAAAATTCATTTTTGAGCTTCAAATATCCAATTTTTTGGACAGAATCAGTGTTTTAGCATCAAAAATAAATTTATTTTAAGAGATTGTACATCGCAATTAAACCAATGTGAACTAAGTATAGATAAAAGAAGTGGGATGTGATAGAATATATTTTTTAAAATCATTTTTGATGGCCCATAAACTACACTTATTTGAATTAAAATAAAATTTACATGAAAGATAATTTTTATCATAGTATCTGATTTAAAAACAATATAATTGTATATTATCCAATTAGGTATTATTTGTAAAAAATTCTTCAAAAGCGTAAGGAAAGTTTTTTTTGTATAAAAAATCTAGCAATTTAAATCAATTAGAAGAATACTTTCTATTTCGTTTTACAATAGGTGAAAAAAATTGACTAATTTTTTTCTTAAAATATAAATTAAATAATATTTATTGCGAATTAAATGCAAATTAAAATTTTTATATAACAGTTTAAAAAACAGTATTTCTCGATGTATTAAAAAATAGCCATCTTATAGAGCTAAATTATGGAAAAATAGGTTTCATAGTGAAATAAAAATATATGATATTGATAAATCTAAATTTTTGGTAATTATTAATCAAGTCATTAAGAGAGATTAGTTTTAAATATAATAATAATAATAATAATAATAATAATAATAATAATA
>LSSN01000554.1:4243-25950 GCA_001970855.1 Smittium culicis | reverse complement strand
CAAATTTTATTTGCTAGAACGAATTAAAATTTTTTATGAAGGGATTTGATATTCTAATCGATTAGATTTTCTGAAATAATTTAAAGATAAAAGCATAGCTGATTATATCATATTATATTTTTGAGTTGAGATAAACTAAGTCATACCATCATATTGGATAAAACTAAACCGAAAATTACAAACTAATAAAAATAAAGTAAATCGAATGAGCTAATAATTTTAATAGTATATAATGTAAAATACATTTTGGTGTTATTATATCGTCTTTTCATTAGCAAAGGTACTAACCAAAATAAATATTTTGAACTTTAAATTTCCTAAAAATTTATTAACTGTGGAAAAAGTAGCTGAAATTCCAATAAAATTAGCAAAGATCAAGGAAATTTGTTGAAAAAGCTGTTACAATAACTTCTTTGAATAAAGGGTAGTAACCAGGAACCAGAAGAACCTTAAATTTCAACAAAAATACCCATTAAAGACTTGATTTTTTAACCGTGGCTCGCTGAAATGCTTCTATAGATTGAATAATTCTTTATATCGCCTTTTAATAGTGATTAGCGCAAGATTGCAACCCACTCTTGTTCCAAGACTAGTTCAATGAACTAAAATTCACTACCATTGAAAGGTTCAGTGTCGAACACAGTAACAAAAACAAATCATCTCTCTATGAAATACTGCTAGCCCTGAACAAGCTACTTAGAAAATTGAATGTTATTTTTTCCAAAGAATCCAGGAAAGTACCGATCCCGAAACATCAGAGGACTCTTAATTCATGTTTTCGAGCACCATGAGAGCTGAATTATATGAAATTGACACCACTGTAACCCAATCAAAGTTATACAACCTTCACAATGGATTGAAACTTTTTGGGAACCTGACTCAGCTCGTTGAATCTGATTCCAAACCATGTATGGATCAAGAGGTGTTGGAAGCCCTCATTTCTAAAAAGCGGGCCGCGAAACGTCAAAATTTTCGGCCATTATGTAAGTGCCTAAATAATACGATATGCATATATTCAAATAGCAGCTATACTTTTACTGCACATAGCACTTATATTGCAACATCTTTTATAGCCATTTCACGTCACATAATTTCCTGGCGCCAGTCATATTTTCTTGGGAGAGCTCGGTGCTGTGGAAAGAGGCCTCAATAGAGACCCAATAAGTTCTCGATTTCGGGAACGCCTAGCTCTATTCAAATCGACATGTTTCAAAATAACGTACATCCGTTGGTTTCGGAACATAGCACAGAGGGAATTCAGAATTCCCATGAAGAACACATTCTCTGAATATCTTCTGCACTTTCGGTTCAAATGAAAGTTTAGTATCAATGACTGTGATGCTATAAAAAAGGAAGTTTCTTTATTGATATCAAAGCGAGCGATACAGAAAATCCAGCTGCGTGACCCTCGATTTTCAACCAGCTACTTGAGATTATAGATAAGACTGGAGTCATCCTATCTTCCTCGTCATCCGGAAGCTAAGCCTCCACGTAGAGGAATAGAAATTAAAGATGGATACACTGACTTCTATCTCCAGAATTTTCCACTGGAAGAATTTCATGATATCACTAGACCTTTAGGACGTCTTTATGTACAAATTGGTTTACAAACAGTGACAAAAGTACCTCGTTTTCATTGAAACGACTACTTTTTCCAGTATCACAGCCTCAAATCAAACTATAACACAGCTCATTGTTCTTCATCAAGATTATTCAACTGGCTCTATAATGAGCCAGATCTAAAGTAATTCAAGCCTAAGCATATTTATAAGATCTACTTTAGTGGATTAATCCAAAGAAGTGTGCAAGGAAAACACTGCTATATCTGCACCAAGATCTCAGAGCTTGGTTTTAATTTCAATTCCGAGAATTCTTAGGCCTCATTGTCACAGTCGATTGCTCACCCTGAAATTTTAATCAATACCAGCGAAATATCCCTCTAAGTTTAGATCACCATGATCTGAAATCTTCAAAGTATAGCCAATAGATTTACGAACGATGACCAGACATCATTCAGAGGCCTGTAAAGCTTAATTGAGAAGCCCCAATCGATTTCTGCAGCCCTAGTTCCTTGGAGATTTATTCTACGCCAAATCTTTTAGCTCAAAAACTGAGCTCTTTACATGCCTAACTCATGGAAATCAATAACTAAGCTTATGAAATCTCCAACCTAGAGCCTGTAATTCAGAAAGAACCTTTTACTGTTATGAAATGATCACTCTTTCTTGCTCGAAACGCCGGAATGGGAATTTTTATCGATACCAACAACTAAGCTTTGGGAATAGTAGTAGGTCACCGCTATTACTCTGGCCTATGTACCCTCAAAGTGGCGAAAGTGCATATCAACACAAAGAAGCTGTTTTCTACGTTTTATCCATTGAAACTCAAGATTGTGGTAGGTAAATCAGAGATCTTCTACTCATAAAACACAACCACGCCTTCATATGTCAAGAAATCCAGAGGCACGACCTACCGGGAACTACTGAGATTAACAGACATGACCTGGTCTCACTGCCGCAAGACGAACACCCATGTATAAGTGAAATAAGCGCTATCTGAGCTAAATACAGCAGAAGACCCCAGCAGAATAACAGCGCAAACTAAATGGCCTCAATTTCAGAAGAAATTATCAGCTCTGAGCCGTCAGTGTAGGCCTCACGACTTCGATCTAATTTCACCAAGACAGAATAGGAAGCTGGAAAAATACTATAGCTAGTTCACAGAAAAAAAGCACTGAAACTGAAAGCTCTGATACACGATTAGTCCTTATTCAAATATAGGTTCTGTTGTCCTCGATGAATTATGATAACGGATGTTGTTCAGGAGGTCCGCTGCGAGCAAGTTTCAATGAAAATAGTGATAAAATGAGGAAATCTGCAACCTGGTTCCCAGACCTGGTGGTGCTTTTAATATCACAGCCGCTTCTAATTCAAGCAAAAATTGTAGTTCAAGACTCATAAAGTCGAAATTCATCTTTATAGGAAAACGAACACTGGATATTGATGGCCTGGAATATCAACGGTGTTTTCTCGAGACACTATGCATCGGCACTTAAGCAATTTACATTATTTCTTCAAACAAATGACGTGTCTGCGGTAGATTCATGTACATTTCAATCCAGCAGCGCTTTCTAAGATGGATAATCTCGAACGAGATATCTAATCCAATTATCGCGCCTCAAAATATCAACTACTTTTCAGAAATACATACTGTTGACAAGCTAAAGGTAAGATCAATAAAAGCCTACAACTTGGCTCGCCTACAACTTTCAGATAACCGAGAACAGCTAGCAGCCTATCCAATTGTTAACGAATTTATCAAACAATTGGAAAATAAACATATTAAACCATTCATAAGGCCTTTCATGAACATGTCACTAGTATTATAATTTCTTCGATAGTGGGACAAAAACTCTTCACTCACAGCCAAGTAAACCACAGCCAAGATTCGATTATTACTATCAGTGACAGGTTTCCTCCCTGCCAGCGACATCCATAGGATTGACGACCAACGAAGCCGTATCGAAAAAGGAGTGCTAAACTTAGTAACCTTAGTCTCCAAAGAAAAACGAGATGGTCACCCAATTGAAAATCCATGCCAAATAAGTTCCCACGCTGATAAAATATTATATTCAGTAATTGTGTAAATGGTCTACAAAGAAAAGGTTGCATTCAATCTCTGCGAAACCACTCACGTTTACAATAGCAATTGGGTAGCTTATAGGCTTATTATTTATACCAAAGATACCTCCAAGTCTCTATCGGTGAATAGTATCAAAAGATATATCCACTCTATTTCCGATTTAATACGCTGTGCCCTTGAAGCACCAATCCAAAAGGTGATAGAAATAGGTGCTACATTAGCCGCAAACTCCAGGGTATCGGGCGATGATATAATTTCGCATACATTTTGTTCAAACTATACCATCTTCGAATCTTATTGTCATCTCACAAGAAATCCGTCGAATAATTTGACTGGTTCGATGTTAAATTTGGAGTATCTTAATAATTCTCCTCTCTGAGTTATAATGTTAAGATTAATCTTTGCTCTATAGAAATTGATTAGTTTGTATTATACGAGGAGAGGAGACATATTAAGTCCCGCACACATAACCTATTTTATCTTTTCCGAAAGATGGTAGGGATAAAATTAATGTGTACCTTAAATTATATAAATAAAAATTTTTATTAGTTTTTAATTTTTAATTTTTGGCTTAGTTTTATCAAATAATATGATATTACTTAACATTCATCTTTAGATCACATAGTATAAATTATATTATAAAAAGTTCCATTCACCAAAATGATTATTCATTTATATTAAAAATTAGATATAATGGTTAATATTTTGCCATTTCATACTTTTTCAAATGTTTTACTTATTTTATGTTAACGAAAGATAGGTGACGGGAGGAAAGTACAAGCTCAAAGTTTTAGATAAAAGATACATAAACAAACTAACAGAGGAGAGTAATAGTAGTAGAATCATTGGTGAATAATTCATAGGTAGTAGCAAGTCATGTATATCAGATTTCGACCTTGTACAAAAAGTTGAGAATCAAGAGTAGAAGTGATCATTACTGGAAACAACAGGGAAAGTAAACATGACTGGAATGATTAGGATTAGTATAATTAGCTGGATTTATACAGTATAGCAGTTATATTTTTAGTAATTAAGAATTTTATGAGTGTGGGGATAAAATATTTTGGGCAAATCGCTGAAACACGAGTATAGTTATTATTGGCCTCCTAGTGAGGAATTGGGCGCCGTTGAATTGATAGCCAATAGCTATATTTAAGGTTTCCTCCATCCACTGAAATAATTGGATATTATAAATTTTAGTAGTAACGATTTAATTAATTTTGATGAGTGTTGGGTTAGTAGTGTAAAGATTAAAGAGAATTGTTTAAATAATCAATTAAAAGAGCAGCATATTTTCTTCTTTATAATCGATCTTTATTGCTGCATCCATTTCTAAAATACTTCAACTAAAAAATATCCTTATTTTTATTTTTTCCATCAAGAGCCAAAAAGAGAGAATAAAATGAACAAAGCAGTCATTCTAGTAGGAGGCCCATCAAGAGCCACGAGATTTAGGCCTCTAAGTATGAACATGCCGCAACCCTTATTCCCAGTGGGCGGTAAACCAATTGTATGGCATCAAGTTAAAGCTCTATCTAAAACTGCCAATTTAAAAGAGATTATCCTCCTTGGATTCTTTGAAGAACACGTGTTCAAAAACTTCCTTGATCAATGCACTGAAGAATTTCCTCACATTTCTTTCAGGTTAGTCTATTTATTCATATTTTACAAATAATCTTTTTTATAATTGTATTTCTATACTTTTTGTGTTCCACTTTTTTATATAATTTTAAAAACCATCTCGAAACTTTTTTATTATTATTTTATTACAGATATTTGAGGGAATACTCTGTTCTAGGAACTGCCGGCGGTTTATTCCATTTCCGTGATTTAATTTTGCACGGAAATACTCAAAATGTGTTTTTGTTGTATACTGACATTTGCTCATCTTTCCCATTAGAAGAGCTCCTTCAAAAGCACATCGAATCAAAAAAACTGGGAACTATCATGGCTACAAAGGTTTGTTACCCCCCCCCATCATACAATACATATTTCTATACTATTTTTGTAAGTATTTTTTTTAGTTTATTAAAACTTTTAATATAACAATCGATTTTATAGGTTCCACGTTCTTCGGCATCAAAATATGGGTGTGTTGTTGCTGATAAAGACTCTGATTTAGCTCTTCATTATGTTGAAAAACCTCAAACATATGTTTCTGATTTGGCTTCTACTGGTGTTTATGTCTTCAGCTCCAAGATTTTCAACTATATGGCTGAAATCATTGAAGAAAGGGACAAAGCCCGTGAATCTATTTCTTCAAAAGGTTTTGATAGCAGTTTTGGTGCTAATAGCGAAACTTTGAGGCTCGAACAAGACGTTCTTCAAAAGATGACTGAAGATAGAGAGCTTTCTATCTACCAGACTAAAGGCTTCTGGCGCCAAATCAAATCCGCTGCCAGTGCAGTTCCTGCAAATGCAGCATATTTGATTCAAGCTCAAAAAGATAATGAAAGTTTCATCTCTCAGCCAACAAAACCTGCTTCAATTCAAAACGAACGTGATAGATCAGGACCAATCATTGTTGGTGCTGTGTACATCCACCCTTCTGCTATTGTAGATAATTCTGCTAAAATCGGCCCTAATGTTTCTATTCACGCCCACGTAGTAATCGGTGCAGGCGCTAGAATCAAAAACTCTATTGTGTTGGATCACACAGTAATCAAAGATAACTCTGCTATCCTCAACGCTATTATAGGCTGGAGAGGAAAAATCGGTCGCTGGTCAAGAGTTGAAGGCAACCCAATCGATGAAGCTTCAAACGACGTTGAACACGTTACCTCTTCAGGTATTAAAATCAACAGTATCTGTATTCTTGGTCAAGAAACTACAGTCAATGATGAGATCTTTGTCAGAAGCTCAATTGTTCTTCCATACAAGGAAATATCTTCTGACCAACACAACGAAATTATCATGTAAAAACTTCTCACGACACCCTTCCCCACTTTTATAATTTATTTGTCTCCCAACTTTATTTGCTTTTCCTTATTAGCCCGTGTTTTTATACATGGACTTTATTATCTTTATCAATAAAGTTTATTTAGTAGTCCTTTATACATATTTTTCTAAATTTCTAAACATATTAATTTGATATGTTAGTATTTACATTTATATTTCATACTGTATAAATAATTCGTAATATAAATTAATGATTAAACTTTTTTTTGCGATTTATATGATCAAAGTATATAATTTATTATTTATCATATAAACAATACTTATGAATTGTTAATTATATCTTGGATTCAAAAGTAAAATTGAATCAAATTGATAAAAAATGGTAAATGGCTTCAATCATTCTATTGGATAGCCAAGAACTATATTATTTGTCTGTATCCATTGGAGGGAAAACTTTCATAAATAAATATATCAGTTTTAGATATTGATTGATATTTTTAAAAATATTTTGTAATTAGTTTCAGTTGTTTACTGTATTTTTTTAAATCAAGAAATTATATAATGTTTGCTTTTCCGAAAGCGTCTAAAATCGCACGGACAAAAGGAATACGAAAATTGTGGTCGGTTGCCAATTCCTCAAATCCGGTACTTAGTAATGCAATATCCGAATGCTCTTCCAAGTTAGCTAATTCTATTTCTCCTTATGCAAACTCGAAAAAGTATTTAACCCCGAATATACTCAAAGACTGCTATCTGTTTGCTTTGATATCAAATTCTTACTCTGCCACCGAAATAAGCTCTTTTGGTAAGCTAGTGAATGATTCTCTATCCAAAATATTCAAGATCGATGCTAGCTTTTTCGATAAGGCTGACTCCTCTAATTTATCCGAGAATGCCGACGGTTCTAACTCTATTGCTGATTCAACTTTAAATTTTAATAATAAAAACCTTCCCTTCCCCAACGTTTATGGCACTGTTGTCGATCAGGTTTTAAATTCCTCTGGAATTTTGAAATCGAGCGGTATTTCTTTGCTATTTTACAACAATCATTTCAAAAGCGATAGTTCCTTTGATTCTGAAATTTCGAGCTCTTTTAATAGCATCGATGGTTTAATGCCAGTTCCATTCAGTTTTGAGGCCCACTCTTCACGAGAAAATCTAAATTTTAATAGCGTTGGAAAATGGTATAGCCCAAAAGATTCAATGCCAATTATGAATAATGAATCAGTTTTTCCTAGCTCGAACTCTAATGGCTTTAGTCAGGGTACTGATAGTTCCTCTTCCACTTGGTCTTTCTTCGAATCTGTATCTAAAGCTGAGTTTAGACTCAATCTTCCTGAAAATTTAAACCAATTACTTCTCCAAAAGGTATAACCATTATTCTTAATTCATATATCGTGATTTAATTATTTAAACTTTTTATCTTATAATAATAATCTCTATTGAATGTATTATAATTTAATAATCTATATATTACTATTTCATTTTAGGACAAAAAAGAAACTAAATTTTTCTTTTTATTCTCTGATAATGAACCAACTCAATTCTTGGAACTTCTCGATAATAAGTTTCCCTACGCTGCAAAGGTAATTTCTTTTAGCATATATTTACATTTACCTATTTTAGCTTACATACTAAAATCTAGTATGTTGTATTTATTAATTCAAATTTACAAATATTTCTCAAATATTCCCTTTTATTTATTAAAAAAAATTCCAAGAATTTAGTCTTTAGTATATCCTATCACTGTCCATATGTCATTAATTTTTAATTATATTCCAAGTACAATTTGTAGTTTTATACTAATATACTAATAATTTCGAATAGTATGGGCTTGTTGGAAGTCAGACCCCTTTCATTAATGGTCAGGATTTCAGCTTGATTTATAAAAACGAACTTAAGCCTAAAGGGATTTACGGTGTTGCTTTTTATAGCGATCAAATCTCTACCCCTAAACATGATCTAAAAATTTCTGTTAGCTACCCAGGGTTCATTTTAATCGGAAAGCCTGCGCTTGTCACAAGGTACTTATTTTTTTAATACTCTTTTATTTAATTTATCATTCTAATCTCTATTTTAATTTGCTATTGGCGACTTGTGAAGTATTATACATAAAATCAATTAAATACATTTATTTTAACATAAACAGATCCAGAGGAAATATTATACTTGAAATTGAAAACGCAAGCGGCGTAGAATGGTTAAAAGATAATATCGAGACTGCAATAAAAATTACTAAAATTAAACGTACTACCCATGAGCCGTATGCTCGTTTCATTTCAGAAAACGGGTCAGAACATTCAGACGTTGCATACTCTATAACTGGAGGCGACCCTAAACGCGGCGGAATCAGTATTGATACTAAAAACGAGATAGTTTCTGGTAACCAGTACATACAAATGATGTATCCAGACCCCAACTATTCTTCAGAGATAAGCGGTGAAATGAATTTGGACGGTGATAAGCAAACGCGGCGCATTTTTGGAAATGAAGACACTAGTGATTCTCAAATTCTAGCATCATTTGGCGTAACCAACAAGCTACAGACGCGATCAACTCCAAAAGAATTAATAGAAAATTATAATGGAATTTCCAACGAAGCGTCCCAGTCAAATTCCTGCCCAAATTCGCTGAAAGAGCAGAATCATATCTTTGGCGGGTCTACAGAGCTAGGATTTTATTTTGCCAACGTTGTTGACAAATCTCTAAAAGATAAGTCAGTTCATAATATATGCAACAGCCCAACTGACTGCTCTGTCCCGAACTCTTACTCACATCTTATAATTCCCCGTTCTGCCAAACTTACAAAATAGACTTTGAATTATATAGTTACTATAAGAAGAAATAAACTAATGACTTTAATCTAGAAATTGGTTTGTAAATTAGTTTATTTTATTTATTTATAGTATCCACAATTAACATTATGGTCAATACGGTGTATTAGTCGATATGAAGAGTGAAATTTAAATAGAAGATTTCAATAACGATTTTTTTAATTACAAAGTAATTAACAAATAAATAACTATAAATATACATAAAAGTAAAATTTTTTAGTATAATTATAGTTTGTTTGATCCTTTAAGAATGGGGCCGATGTATTGGTTAAACCACCTTGAGCGAGTTCTGTCGCCAAAGGTGTCGTTATTGAGAGGATTTTCAAGTGCGCGACTGACGTAATCTTCATATACTTGGCCGTTACTGATACCAAGTGATGAATTTAGTTTTGAGTCAGGGATACCGAGCGAGTCGACGAGCAACACTGCGATAGAGCGAGCGTTCGAGTAGCAATTGATCAGTTCACTTTCTAGGTTACTGATGAATTTAGGTGTGATTTGAGAGTTTCTGTGCGAGCAGGAAAGAAGTTCGCCCTTGTTGCGGGTTAGGAATGAAAGTGCAGTTATTGAGAACATGAGTAGGAGAGGCTGTTTGATTTTGGAGTATTCAGGCGAATTTGGGAGTTTTGTCAAGTGGCGGTAGAAGTAGTAACAGACCATATACTCAGAGTAAACGGTTGAAAGAGTTTGGACAGGAACTAAGATATCGTTAAAGCTTTCGTTTAAGTTATAGTGGCGGTTTGTTAGTTCGAAAGAAATAGAAGAGAGGCGGTAAGCCAGCAGTTCAATTAACAACTCTGGGGACGAGCAAATTTGCGAAGCAGATTTGTTGATCCAAGGATAATCTGTGCAAGTTTCGAAATTGTTTGGGTACTTGACGAATACATCATTTGTAGGATCGCTGTTAGAAATTTTGTGGGAGGTTGCATTAGCTGGTAGCAACTTGTTTTGTTCAAAGGCATGTGCGGATTTCAGGATATACCTGGCAGTTTGTTGGGCTAAAACGAAGTTGTCGCCTTCCCAGATAATATTTGGGTACAAGTTTGCGAATGCAGAGTTGAGACCACTGAATTCGGAGAAGCCGTGGCCGCCGCAAAGATGGCGGCAAGTATCAACGCCATAGATGGTTGTGTCAGTGCACCATTTTTTGAGGCCGCAGCTGACAGCGTGAATTTCTTTCAGTTTGCTGAAATTCCCATCTTCGATTTCTGCTTTGCATATTTCGTATTGTTTGTAGAACTCGTGTGACATTGCCAACATAGCATAAGTTTTAGCTATTAGAGGAATGAGACGGTGTTGGACGATTTGGTAGTCTAAAACTGGAGTTTCTTGGTGTTTGTTAGTGCTGGCAGGGTCACTGAACTGGCGTCTGACGGCAGTATACCTGGTAGCAATTGTTACTGCTTTAGCAAGCTCTTTACCCATATTGTTTACGATACCGGCACGAACAAAAACCATTGTTGAATAAGTAACACGGGGATCGACATTTTCTGGCCTAGTTACGTTTCCATTTCTATCCACATTGATATATCTTTGTAATAGGTTGAATCTAGGAACTCTGACTTTATCGAAATTAACGAAACCATTATCAACAGTGTTGAATCCCATTTTTGGACCAATATCGCCTACGTGCACACCTGGAAGAGGTTTATGGTCTTTTAGCGAGCGTACGGGGACAATAATGGGGAAAATCCCATGTTTTTTGTTGTTAACGATCAGTTGGGCCATTACACAGGCGTGAGTAGCTACGATACCCAAGGCACCGAGCCACCATTTTGTGGAAGAAATGGTGGGAGAATTGATTTCAAACTCGTCAGTTTCAGGGATAAAAGTTGCAGTTGTTTCTAAGCCACGGACATTCGAACCGTGCCCGACTTCAGTTTGCGCATAGCAGCCGAGAATTTGGTATTTTCTTGCAGGTTCCAAGAATGCGATTTTTTGCTCATCATTAGCTTGTCTTTCCAGGGTAGGCATAAACATGCTTCTGTGGAGACGGAACTAATGTAAATTGAAATAAATAGTTTTTTTTTTTTTTAAAAAATGGCTCTAAATATAACGATATGTATTTTTGGAAATAAAAGTGTGTTATTTATGCATAATCTTATTTTGATTTTTAGCAAAGTTTGACAATGTGATAACTTACTGGGCCACTAGTGTCTTGAACATAAGTTATGGCTAGAGAGAGTTCGTGGTCTAGCTCGCCTTTCCTGGAAAATTATTTTCATCAAAAGATAAAATAATTAGTAATTTAAATAGAGGAAATAATAAATGGTAATGGATAGATAAAATAAATAGTTTTTGCTTTAATTCTTATGTTCATATGTGTGGTAGGGATGAGTTTAAAAATTTTACAGAACAGTTAGTCTTTTATTTTTTAGAGTTTAGTAAAGAAGTTTTAAAAACTTACTGTATCAGTTGAGCTACTAGTTTTTCTTGTTTTAGGACTTTTTCAAGGATTTCTTCACGGCTCATGAAATAAGTGTCGCGCATGCAAAAAACATCAGAGTGCTTTGTGACAAAGTCATGGGCCTTTTTTCTAATATCCACCCATTTTTGACCATTTATGAAGGTGTCCATAGTGGAGGTATCGAAGGGGGCGTTCTTGCGTTCAAGAGCCAAGGTATCAGCAGTAGTTAATGTTGACATGGTTTGAATTAATGCGGTTTCTTCTTAATTGATTGAAGGGAATATAAGAGCCCAGTTGTGTATATTTAGGATTATAAAAAATTTATATATAGCTAGTGGTTCAGGAAACTGAGTACAGTAAATATTTGATTGATATTAAAAGTATACTAGATTTTTCTAATCGGTTTTAAATTTTTAAATTTTTACAGCGCTTTGAAGAAAGTGAATGTAATTAAGATATAACTATAATAAGCTAGTTTTTTTTAGCTGTACATTTAAATTGCAGTAACTTCTAGCCTCAGGAGCAAAATTCTGATATTTATACTTAGTCTAAAAACTTGAAACTTTTATAAAAAGCAATTGAATTAAGCAAATGATTTAAGATTGAATTTGGCTCAATCCCGGAAAAAGTTTTTGGTGGGATGTTTGAACTTTGACCATTTAGTACATTGATAATCAGTCGCCCTGCGTAATTATTTTCAGCCTATTTTTCAATTTGGGCTTTTTAAATAATCGAACCTGGACTCAGGATTAGATCTAAATATACATTTAAAGTAAAAATTAACTCGGGATTATATATCAATCCCTGACTAAAATTTTTAATTGTATCAGCAGCTTATACTACTCTAATCTCTCACTATCTTAATCTTCCAAATAGTTGATTAATACATTATATACTACACTATATTATTAAATAAAGTATTTAGTATAAGCTTAAAAAGCTCACGCCATATCTCATATACATTACTATTTTTTTTTTGTCTCAGAGAGTTTATTAAATATAATTTATATATACATCGCTAAAAATTAGTTTTATTTTTACTCGGTATAAAGCATTGTATAAGCGAAAATTATTCTCCTATTTCCTCCCCTGGAAAAATCAGCTCTAATGCTCCATAGCCAATAGTATCAATTCAATTCACAATTATGCCGGAATAGATTGAGTTTCAGTTTATAGTCTCTTCAAACACAGGAATTATTTGGTATTTTAATATATTCTGCCATGACACCTCAATAATTATACTCTTCAACTGTTGATAAAATTATCCATCAAGCAGCAATTATTAAATGTAATTTAGAGCTTTTATTTTAATGTTTCAAATATCACAGGTGTATTCTAATATATACATTGTTCTAGCGATACCACACAACTAATTAATATTATTATAGCTGAGCTATATACAGTTAGATAAAAGTGCGCATTTTAAATTAGGATAATTGGTTTATTATGATTTAATATAGGATGAAAAACTTTAGTCTAGAAACTTATAATAAAAACTCATAAATCAGAAAATCTAAAAATTCTATGATTTTGGACACATCTCCAAAAGTACAATCAACTATTTTCACTAATATATTCTACATAATATACAAATACTTATAGGATATAAACTCCAAGAAAATAACCTACATTGATATAACATATTATTTACTCATATTTTAATTAACCACTGATATTTTATTCGATATAAATCCTGATAATATTAATTACGCCGCTTCCCTAACTTGAAAATTAAATCTAATATCAACAAAAATACCCTACAAATCTTGAAATTGAATTATACTTATCTCTTGATTTCTTATAGTTGGGGCTAGTATATGATTTAAAGGGATAAAAATCAAACTGTAAAATTAGATATTAATAAGAATAAATTTTCTTAAAAGCAAGGAATCGTCAATGTCAAAGAATTAATATTTAGTTTACTGATTGTAAATTTTTTAAATCCCAGCTTGATTTCCAAAAACTCGAAAATATAATATTTGACATTTGTTTTTTAGAACTCCGAAATTGTATATCAATTTTTTTTATTGTTTATTGAAATTGGATTCAACTAGTATCTATTGGCTTTATAGCTTTTAACCTACTGCATCCATTTGCCAGATATAAAAATGGCGATGTACTTGCCAATAATATTTTTGGATCAATTAATTTTTCATATAGGAAAATAAAAATGAATGGTTTTTATATAGGGAGATTATTTTAAGCAGTATAGCAATCTCTATTCAACTTTTCTCAGTGTGAAGTTTTAGTTCAATCTTTAGTAAAAAAAACCCTCTTTTTTTGAAGAAACTACCATGTAATGTTTTTTATAGCTTACAAATATTTTGTAAGAGTAAAAGTCCTTTAATATAAGTCAGACTGCTTTTGATCTGCCAAACAAATCCAGCTGCATTCAACGATATTGCACCCAAAAAAATTAAAAGCGAGTGTATTGGCTAGTAAATAGCCAATAGAAAATTTTTTATTGGCAAAAAATGTCGATTTGGAATAAAGTTTTGCAAGTTTAGAAAATATATGTAACTTATGAAAAAAAAATATAAACATAATTGCTTGTACTCCCGTCTCTTTCTATATATCAAATATACATATAAACTCCTCGAAATGATTACCCCGAAATTCCAAGTTACCCAAGACGACGATTATATCTATATATCCATTTTCATTACTCATGTCAAAGTAATTTCCTCACCTCATTGTTCATATATAATGTAGTATATCCAAAACGAAAATTATTTCTCTTATTATACTTGTTAGATTCCTTAAATTAAATTTATTATTTTTTTTAGGCCAGTAATATAGAGTTTGACGTCGATGGAAATGAATTTAGATTCTTTGCAAATCCCTACTACCTTAGACTAAAACTCACTGGTCAAGTCATAGAAACTGAAGATAGTACCGCTAAGCTAGACATATCCGAAGGAAAACTACTAGTTAAATTATCTAAACTAATCAAAGGCCAATTTTTCCCTGATCTCGATCTCCTCTCTTTATTACTAGCTACGAGATCCGAAACCAATGATATAGCTCCTAAAAAACCCCTAATAATAGAAGAATTAGATGATAACTCCTCTGACATAAAAGATAATATTGTCGAATCTGAACAAGGTAGTTTTCTTTTGGCTATTCATGCATCCATTATCATATAAAATACTCAACTTTTTTTTTATTTAATCTCATAGATACCGATTGGGAGATTCCTCAGAGTTTAGAAGAGGTAGCTTTCTCTTTTTCTTTTTTTCATTATTTATTACATTATAGTTTACCAATCATAATTTTTTCAGAAATCCCGAGACTTCTCTTTTTCTAAAAAGTAAATATTTCTTTTATTAGGATATAATCATTACAGCTACTTACGGATTCAATCGCCAATATAATGGCTGGTTTACCCATGTAGATCAAACTGCTAATGAAATAAATTGCATCCAATCCCCTGAGACAACATCTAATAGCCAAAGGACATCTAAACAACACGAACTAGAAGATATTGATTTTAATGAAGATTATTACATGTAAGCTCCAATTCTCATACAAGATATTTTCTACTTCTCATGAAACATCTCTCATTATAATTAATTTATATAATCGTTTAAAAAAGTTCATTAACTCACTTTTTTTATTTTCTATTTTTAGATCAAACTTCATCGACGATGACGAAATAGAGCCCTTAATTGAGTCACAATCTAAGTTTGAATCTGATTTAAACTCCCTTCTTGAGGTTATTTCTTATTTTCTTACCTTTTTTTTTATTTTCCCCTAGCATCCATGTTTAACATCTTTATACCTTTCATTATAGGTTGTTGGTTCGTCTGATCTTTCATCTTTCTTTAAGAAAAATCAATATACTAGTAACAGCAATATCAGGCATCTATTCGAATTTACTGAAAAGGAAAAAGAATACCTAATTAGACTCCCAAAAAAAACTTGTAATTTATAAACCCCCTCTTCTATATTTAGTTTCACAGCTAATAATTCATCCTAAATATACATTTTCTTGTTACAGATATCATTGACGACAAAAAATCCTTATACTTGGGAATTGTTGACATATTATTCGCATATGCCTATAACAACAGAGTATTTGAAGGTGAAAACAACGTAGAGTCTGTATGGACAATAGGAATTATATCAGCTTCATGCTCTTGTTTACGGGTATCCTTCTCATTTATTTAGAATATTTTACACTTAAGTTTAGCAATTTTTTTTTTCAAATTTTAGCTCTGATTATCCTACTTAACGTATTTGTTTGAATTTTTAACTCTAGAATTTCGATTCTTTAAAGCAAACAATAGTATCCTTTTATAGACGATCATTGACATATCCTCTATTTAGGAATTGGGACCTCTCTGAAAAGGTTTACAATGATGTCATTAATATTTTAAAGCTCGGAAAGCGCTACTTGCTAAAGATTTTCTTGGAAATTAAAGATATGTTTGACCACCATGATATTTACTATGTTTACTCTAAAGTTATCTTTGACGATTACTGTGTTTGGATTCAAAGCTCTGCAAAGTAAGCTTACTTATAACTTTTATAATTATTAATTACTTGGTATTATCAATTAACCAAATCTCCGGCTTTTACTAATTATTATTTCTTTGCTCCATATAGAGACACTTCATTGATTTCTTTAAGCGAAAAATTACAAGCTTTATCTATATCTAAAGACGACATTGGTTGGCCGCTAGAACAATACGAAGACTTGGCCTTGGAATCTTCGTCTGATGAAAGCGATGATGAATCAGCTATAGATTCGGAAAATATAATTTCTGAAATTCCCTCAATTCAAAACCAAATTTCGCCCATTATCAACCTAGAACCATCAGTACCTGAAATATCAAAATCTATTGATTCCTTAGTTATTAACCCAATCAAAAAAAAATCGCCTTTGATTCAAGAACTGTGATTTTTCCTAAAATTTTTTTAAATATAATAGATTTACCCTCTTTATTTTTATTATTATAACTATTATTATTATTATTATTCTTGTAATAATCAACTACAATTGTTTCTCATTAAATAATGAAATGTGTAAATGATTTATAGAATTATATTGTTACAACTAACTATCGTATCTAAATTTTTTCATAGTAATTATTCAATTTATTATTTTTTTACATTTAAAATTAGTTCACTGTTTTAAAAAAAAAAGGTATAAATTAAAATCTGTTGTATTTTTAATTTTAAAACGCTGTCAATTCACCCATTCAAAATTAAATGCATTATTTTAATCGGTTAAATTATATTTAATTATCAAAGTTTTAAACATGACTGTTATTAATTGCTTTATTTATTTCCATTGCATATGTATGTACTTGCCTAAAATTTCTAAAGTAAACCAGAAAACTCAACTATATCATAAAATAAATATACTTTTCTATGATATCTATTTCATTTATCCTTTCAGTTTTGGTACGTCATTTTATTCCATTTAAGGGGTTTTAAATAACGAAATTTAGTTCGATCCTCTTCCTTTTAATATTAGTATTTAAATTGAAACTGAAAATCCAATTTTATAGGCTTATTCATTTTAGTTGTCGTATATTTCTTACCAAACCAAGTAAATATAGAATCAGTCTATAAAAGTCAACTCATCATATACCAATACTTGATACCTAGTTATTAGAGAATAAATACATATTGTAATGTTAGTTTCAGTGGTATAAAAAACTTATCGACACTAAATTTTCCCTCGAGCTAACATTCTAAGCATAAAATAGTCAGCGGCAAAATAGAAAATGTATCCTTTTTATTTTTGTATGATGTTTTTTGATTTTTTGCTACAATTAAATAAATTATAGGTAAATAATTCAACGTTTCTCATATAAGGTTACTTAAGCATTTGAGATCGGCTAAATGTTCATTAACGATTAAAAATGTATTTATTTAAGCCAAAAAAAAAAAAAATTCAAGCATAAATATACTTATCCTTAATTAGCTTGAATAAAAATTTCGAAATTAAAAGAAAAGTATTTAAAGTAGTCAATATATATAAATATATAAAGAATAGGTATAAAATTTAATACAAATATAAATGCAGTATGGGCAAAAATAAATAAGATAGTTATTTAATAAAATTCTCTTTGAACGTTTGAACCTTTCAAAGCCACAACTATTTTAATAACCTAGAACCTTAGCTTCTATCCATTCATTAAAAATAAATATAGATTAGTGAATCACAATCATACTATTTTTAATTATACTTCATTTATTGTACACATTTTTAAATATTATCCCTATTCTATATAATCCAAAGCTTTCAAAATGTAAAGTACAATTAAAAGCAGTCATACATAATACTTGATTCATTGTAATCATATATTCAAAATTATTTCAATACTGTGTAGTTAATCAATAGATCACTAAAAGTGTTATCAAACTTAATATATTTATCTAAACACAGTTAATAATTAATAATTTTAATACTAGAAAGAGCACTAATGTCAAAAATTATGAAGAGCAAGGGAAATAAATAACATCTGAGTAACTAGAAATATTTTAGGTATAATTTAAATCAAGAATATTCCAAAATCAGAAATGGAAATAAAAAATAGCAATATTATGCAAGGACTCAACCACAATGTTCTGGTAAAATGTGACGTTTTTTTGAAAGCATATCCAGACCATACCGAGAGATAATTTAGATCAAAAATGTGCGAGGACTCCAAGCTCACGGCTTTATAATTATATCTCAGAATCTCAACCATGAATTATATACAACCAAATCTGATATAAACATCCTCATCTAACTCGTAGTAAATAAAAAAGCCACCTTAAGCAATACAGACAAAACTAGTGAACTTGACTGCGTTTTAAAAATTTCAGCTCATATTCTAATAAACGGCACTGGAAATTTTATTTTAAATCAACCTGTATTAGACTTATCGAATAATATGAGAATGCCTCTACCAGAATTTGCAACACACATTACTCAGGTCAAGCTTGAGATAATATAAAACTCAATGGAACTGCCATATAGAGTAGAGTATAATAGAGTAGAATTAATCGGAAGAGCAGATAGCTAGTTCCATTTGAATTACGAAATTTATTTATCGCGGGTTAACTTATAATTCCGTTACCTAGTTTTATACACTGGGCTTTGATATCACTTATCTTAAATCTATTTTTTATTATTGATTTTGAAAATAACAAGAATTTTATCTATGAAGAAATTAATTAGAAAACAAACACCAAGTTGAAATATATTATAATTATTATATTACAATTGAATGAATAAACTGGTTTATGATAACATATTTCTATCTTTTGCAAAATATATTTGCGTAAAAAAATACTTTTGAAATGAAAATAGCTATTAATCAGAGCTATTTTTGATATAAAATATACAGTCTCTACCTCAAGATTAAACTCCACCACGAATTTTGTAGAGTTTGTTATATGCAAATGTAAAAAGAAGGTAGTATTTAATTGAATAATATCAATATACCAATTTTTAATAATAATTTGACTGAAGGAGCCAAATTCAATTATCACAAGATCAAAAATCATTCATTAAATTCTACCATCAACCTTACAGGCAGCACAATAATCAGAATAACTCTACACAGTAGCATTGTCATAGGAGTTGAAGGTAGAAGTTTGAAAGCGATGAAATAGACAATCACCTGATATGTAAAATAGAACAGATATCATCTCTAAAATAAAAAAATGAATACATAAAACAATCTTGAAAGAACTTACGATCTCGATTCAAAAATCTTCATGTTTTAAAGTTGAGAAACTCAAAAGGAAGATAAAATGGGTGCAAAATCAGTCAATACTATAACGATCGAGGTAGAAGAGCTTTTATCAAAGAAATACGTGGAAAATGTCTATAAAATCTCTTGATTCTATTAAAAATAAATACAGGTAACCCTTGTTATTCGCGAAAATTCAAAATTTGTGCTTTTTTAATTTATGCGATTTTTTTTTCGCGAATAAACTTTATTTTACTATAAAAATTGCATAAAAATAAAACTGTGATTTATTTAAAAGATAATGGCAATTTTATAAATTGAAGCTAAAAATTTCTACAATTCTGTTGAGTCAACGTGTCAAGATTTGATTGGATTAACTTTAGTTAATTCGTTAATCTAAACTATCCAATTATTTTAGTTTATTTAATAGTATAAAAGACTTAGAGATTCGAAAAATGAATCTCTAAGCCTTTAAATTTTTTTCCTTTTAATAAAACCTTAGAATCTAACACAACGTATTTATAATTTTTATTATTGAGCTGAAATACTAGTTTTTCTTATTAAATTATAATTATAATAAAAATATATTCCTTAACTTTTTTACTATTGTATAAGTATATTAAATGTAAACCCAATTGAAAAAAAAGAGAAAGTCTAAGTCAATATTTGAAAAGATAGAAGTTCTAAACGCACTTCAAAATGCAAACAATGCATCCAAAGTTGCAAAAATGAAAGGAATAAATGAAAGCACTTTGAGTTATATTATTAAACATTCTGTAAATTTTAGAAAAATCGATGCAGTTTCGTCTAGCTATAGTAAAGATAAGGCTTTTTATCATAGATATGAGATTATTTCTAAAATGGAAAAAAGTGTAAAAGAATGGATAGACATACAGTTGAGAAAAAATTCTGCAGCTACAACAACATCTATTAAGCAAAAAGCACTGTCAATATTTCAGAATATTAAAGAAGCTTTCCCAATCGAAGAGAATATCACTTTCTCTGAAAATAGTGGGTGGTTTGAAAATTTTAAACGTAGGGAAGGACTCCATAATGTAAAATTTACTGGAGAAGCGGCAAGTGGTGATCATATAGCCGAAAGCAAATTCCATAATGAATTGAATAGAATTATTTAAGAAGGGGATTATCTACGCTGTCAGGTAATTCTTATTATTAAAAATAAATATTTATAATTTAACTTTAATTTTATTATAGATATTTAATATCGACGAAATTTGTCTTCATTGGAAATTATGCCGAAAAGAACTTATGTTTCACTAATAGAAAAATCAGTTTCTGGGTTTAAACCCATAAAAATAAAGTTACATTGATTCTAGGATCAAATTCAACAGGCGATTATAAATTAAATCCAATGTTAATAAACGCTATTGAAACCCCTAGAGCTTTAAAAGGAAATAAAAAAAGTGACCTCAAAGTAATTTGGAGGTCTTCAAAAAAAAGTTATATGACTAAGTACATTTTCAGTGAGTATTTTAAAAATAAGCTCCAGAATGAGCTAAAATATTATTGTGAAAAGATGAATATTGACTTTAAAATATTACTTTTAATGGAAAATGCATCAGTACATTCTATATATTTGTCAAATCTAGTTGAAGGAATAGAACTTCTTTTTATTCCACCAAACACAACTTCTTTGATCCAGCCTATGGACCAAGGAATTAATTCTACATTTAAAGCATATTATTTAAAAAAAAACTTTTGAAAAGCTAAATGACTCAGTAAGCAATGCAGATAATACAGTATCAGATTTTTGGAAAAATTTTTACATAATGGATTCGATAGTAATTATCTCTGAATCCTAGGAACTAGTACCAGCATCGTGTTTAAGAGGTTTTTGGAAAAATGTAATATCATAGATATGCGACAATAACTTTATAGAATTAAGAAAGATGATTTTAATTCTAAAAATCGATTTTCTAAATAAAGGTACAGAATTGTGTTATAAAGATCTAACATTGGATTATATAAACGACGCTCTTACAGATGAAAATTCTGATGACGATGAATTCTATGAAGATTTATTGAATAACAATGAAAATTATCTAAGCTCAAATGAATAAAAAAATGAAGAAATTCAAAGTGATATTAACTTTATTTCAAGACTAGGAAAAGGAATCAATCTTATCGAAAAAGGGCTAGCTATTTTTGATCAATCCGATGATAATAAGCTTAGATTAGAAACTATAAATTCAAAAATCAGAAGAGATCTTC